>JAGDQP010016318.1:16666-40811 GCA_022664845.1 Lepisma saccharinum | reverse complement strand
CAGGGAAGAAAGTTCATAAGTAATTCAAGAGTTCTATCCGTGCCGATTTTTCATTTTCTATCTTGTTCATTTGAAATCGTTTCATTGCTATTATGCCCATAACAATGAAGCTCTTTCAACAATGAACAAGAAAGAAAATAAAAAGGCAACTCCTTTTTTTTTTTTTTTTTACCAAAATGTGGCTTGCCACTATCTCCACCCGACCCCTTCATTTGGTCGGCAAGTCTTCGGTATTCCATCGGGATATAGTCGCTGTTGTCCGCATCTGGTCAGGAAATCGTCGGGACTAGGTTTGATGGGAAGCCGTCGAAGGAGGGGACATGACGACCTTTTCCCGATCGTCGGGGCCAAGATTGAACGATCATTTATGGACATCGGGCCGATCATTTTGTGTTACATGGGCTTCCATATGCTATTACTATTGTTAGCAAGTTTCGGCGTCGTATATTTCGTGTTCTCGGGGTAACATCGCGGTCTCGGTCACGAAACCAATTACTTACACCAAGGCACGCACCCAGAATTTGATTTTGGGAGCAGTCCAAGGACTTCCGGTGGGGAGGGGTTCATCCAAGAGGTGTGTGGTCACGAAATGTATACTAAATATATATAACTACGCCTGAAATTATAATATTTTCTATAGAATTCTGGGTTTGGGACCCCCCGGACTAGGGTTGCCACCTGTCGCGTATAATATGGGATGTCCCGTATTTTAGGGGAAAATTGCGCGTCCCGTATTATGAGTAGTAAAGTCACACATACATATATCCAACACACCAATAATATTTTCAACATACCATAAAGAGAACATTTATTTCGGATTTATACTAAGTAATGACAAACTTTATCTCCAGCACAAAACCTGAAATTAGAAGGCAGTTTTATGGAATTCTTCTACGAAACGTTACGTTAAATTAAGAAATTCTATGATTTCTCCGATGACAATATTGCAGCGAAGCTACAAGTATTCAACATGATGAATCTTACATTTTCTTCAATCGAAGGCGTTGTTGAAAGCTTGCAGTTTATGGAGGACATCAATATGGACGAATTGTACATCGTTATTCGCTGTTATATCCTATTTCAGAAAAGAAGAAGAAAGAAAAAACTTGTCGTGGTTACCAAAAATTTGTTAGAATAGGCTCCCACAAAACTTTGTTTTCTTTCAACAAAAGTTGTTTAAACGAATTAGATTGAGATTACTAAAAAAAAAAAAACAACATATAACAACGCCGACCAGAAATAGAAGTAAGGTCCTAGTATTTTGACACGCTACTTATATCGCTAAGGCGCCACATTTTTTTACTGACCTGTTTCGTTGTTATCGTATAAAAGCCAAGCTTGAAACTTTAATAGTTTTATTAATATTACAAAATCAAATAATATTGCTTGCCAGTTACATAATTTAGAACATCAATTACCAATTCCATTGTATTTTGTGGTTAAAATCTTGCTTATTTCTGAATATTTTATGTGTTTGGCACAAATGATTGAGTAACATAGAAATAAATAAGTTTGAAACAAATTTTATTTGCTTAATGGAGCATATAAGAATCATAGAAAATAAAACAGATTCTGAGTTTTAGAACGTGAGCATGGAACTGACCACACCAGCTCACTTCGTACCGTAGGTCGAGAATATGTGGAGCGCTCATTCCACATCCCTCATGCACCGTTCACGGCGCGTGCGGATCGGACAGGGGATAGCTTTACCTTTTACCTTTGTATTCGTTACCCTAGTAATTGACGTTGCATACGAAGAAACTCTTTAATGCTATATTGATTATTGTTAATAAATGTACAGTAGGCCTTATAGTACAGTAATATTGTACTTCTTTGCAGTTATGATGTTGGAAATTTTAATTTCTAAAAGTTTTCCTATACGAGCTGAACTGCACTTAGCTTCAGCCGGCAAGCGTTGTGGGCTAATAGATAAGGCGTCAAGCTGCCAACAAATCGCTCTGTCATAAGTATCCTCGCTACCATCGTATTTTCTTTTTCACTGGTGCCAAACAAATTAATTTAACAAAGTTTTGTTTAAAACAAATAAAACTTTGTTTGAGCCCTATTTGAACATTATTTTTGTTAACCACAAGCAAGGACCTTTCTCTGTGCGCTAGGTTAAAGCAGATTTCGTATTTACAGTTGCCATATAGTATATCACTGTTTGAAAAAGTATTAAATGCAATTGGTGCAAGGGAGAACACTTATAGAGGGACATAATTATTAAGGAGGTTCTAAATAGTGTGATGGTAGTCATATAGTAGTACAGGGTCTTAACTGGCTGCTTTCATTTTAGGTTATTTCAGATTTGTCCCGTATTGTTTCGTGCAATCCCGTATTTTTGACCGAGTGTGCCGTAATTTATTCATTAAAAGGTGGCAACTGTACCCTGGACCCACACCTTAAATACGTGCTTGCTTATACCTAAGACTCCTATTCTATATCTGTGTAGAACAATGTTACACCCTTCTCTTTCTCTGCGTCAAAATAAGCTCGAGCTTGAATAACCATGGACTTTTCAGAACTTCGCAGATGATGCATGTTAAAAATAAAGCTATGCAACTAAAACAAACTAATCACTAACACTCCAATAGTTAAATGAGTACTCAAAGAATATGCACTTTTTCAGGGAACTCCTCTCTCGCACTGCATAGCTACAGCGAATAGGGCAAAAAACGTGGGCGGTTACTGGTGGTGATGTGGCAAAGTTGTCACTCCCTATGAGCTATGATAGAGAAGGGTGAACAACAGCTAACTTTACAATGTCAAATCCGTTATTTTTTAGCTGTGATAACATGAAACAAACTGGTTGTAAAGAGTACTTCAGAATCTTTCATTTGTTTTTTTTTTTAGATTGATTGAACACGGAGACATCAGAGATAACATTATATAAGATTTTACCTAATTACAAGAAAAGTACCGTCAAACGGGGCGACTTGAGACAGCTGTACAATTTTAGCATTTACAGTTAGCCACACCGATAACTGATACAGATTTCGCGCCGATCGTCAGTCGTTGAATTGTGGTATGTACAATAAGTATTCTGAGTGAACATTTCGCACGTCATGTACGTGTATGTGGTTCCTAAAAGAGTATGATTGTTGAAGTCGAATTCTGTAAGAAAAGTTAATTGTTGAAACTTTAATTTATGCGTTCTACAATTAGTCCCATCGGGAAACAAATTCTGGGTGTATATGTTGAACATATATCGCATATAGAGTACATGAAGAATTAGTGTTTATATTGTCGTTTTTACGCGATTGCAAGGCTGGTTTACAGTTTAGGGTGTACCTGAGAAAGGCAAGAAACGGGCTACTTCTTCCTCACATTGGAGTGATTTTACTGTAGATTTCCTGAAATTGGTTAGATTTGGTGAGAGCACAACAAAGCTACGTAGAAGACGAATTGATGTTGTACTTGGGAACAGTGTTGATGAATATTCAGAAAGTGCTAATGATCAAGAAGAGAACAACATGTTGGAAGGTGAATTTTCTAATTTGGATGAGGCTCTACACCAGCGGTTTGTTCGGGTGGTCTGCTCGGTGTTGCACTTTCTGCACTTGAAGTGTAAGTTAGTACAGAACTGTGTTAAGTATTTTACGTCACAGTGTCTATTCATGCAATCCCGTGCAGCTCTCGCTGGAACGAGCTGATGTTTATTTCATTCTGCCAGCACGTATCGTCATCTGTAATCCCTTCTCTCACATATACACATAGCAGGAGCACGACTATGAACTGTCTGCACCGACCTGCACTCGCTATCCAGTCGGGGCAGAAAGCGTTTGCCTTAGGTTACACTACTTCCGAACGTTGTTATCCGAACAGTTTAAGTTTAGCCTGGGCTACCACTCGAACGCAAAAGTGCGCACTAGTTTAAGCATGCAACCCACTCGAACAAACTACAAGATACCAGCAACAATGAAATTATGGAAGAAGTAAAAAATGAAGACACAGTTGTTTCAGTAAAAAATACCAGTTCTCTCTTCAATCTGGAGAATGTGCATTTGCCAGGTTTGAAAAAAAAAAAAAAAAGGACGCCGCTTGTGGTTTTTAGCCAGAATATTAACATCGGGAGAAATATTATGACCGAGAGTTTTGTGAAAGAAAGTGCAAAGGAGAAAGGAGTTTACATGTATCCAACAACAGAGGACGTATCTTCCTTCCATGTGCAAGATACTGTGAGCACGTTGAAGCCATCTACAGTATTAAGGCACGTCGCTTGTTTGATTTGTTCACGTTTACTTAAAATTATTTTTCTAGTGTGTAAGTTCAATGACTTTAATGTATCAAATGCCATCCTGTATGTTTACATTATTGAAGTTTTGTTCTTTAAAACCATCTTTCTAATATTAGAAAAATATTTAAAAGGCCAATTTCTGTCTCAACTTATTCCAATAGCCACATCGTTTGAGACAATGCGTTTCAATTTATAACCAATGTGTTTCTGACCAATAAATGTTGCTGATACCGTATATCAAATTATAAATGAGTACCGTACTTGCACAAATCCATATCAAATACGTTTCTGAAAAAACGAAATATAAAGTGTCTAAATCTGAGCAAATATTCAAAATCTGTCTCAAGTCAACCCGTTTGACGGTATGAAGAGAATTAAGATTCTCACAAATTACAGGCAATAGATGCATTTACATATTATGCACAAGATTTTTTCCACGTGATCTCATTTCGGAGATACAGTCGTATAAACATTGAGTTTCTAAAAAAAACTAAAAAATCTGCACTAATTTGTAACCACATATTACAAAGGAAAATTTGTTAAGTATTAAAAAGGCAACATTCTAACAATTCCAACAAGATACGACCATCCAATAAGTTTTGAGGTAACGTCATGACAGAACCGCGAAATCATGGACCAATCTTTATGGAATGGACCGTAGGCCCTACTTTTCTAATGTTCTGTAAAATATTTAATCGGATTCGGATGCATGTGATAAATGAGACAATATTAAAGTTTATGTAGGTGCTTGTGGTGAAACGTATTAGTTAACGTTATCATAATATTAGACAAGAGTTCGAAAAAAATACATGTCTAGTTTACAAATAAAGAATTTTGCTAATGATCCAATTTTATTTACCGCTTCCATGGGGGGCTGTGCAGGTACGGGACCCATTATATTGCTTTGATCATGAGCCAAAAATGATGTTAAGGCATTCCTGGACAGAGAATAGGTAACACGGGCCCCAAATAGCTTAACCCAGCACTGTATACAATAATTCAAGTACTTACAATCTCCCTACTAAATCGAATATATTGCAATTTTGACGTCAGGCAGCAATCAATATTCCTCGAGACACATTCTATCAAAAATCTTCTCATGCATCGAAAAACCTACAGGATTTGCTGTTTGACACGACAAGATTTCAGTCATAAGAAAAATACTACGATTTATCTTACAAGTCTTATGGCTGGTATTCATGAAAGCTTGCGTTGCTTGCGATTTGGTGAGTAGTCAATTGAAACACGGGTTTCATTGCGGGTTTTATTGTAAGGTAAGTGCTACACGTGTTTCAATTGGATATTCAGCCAAATCGCACGCAAAGCAAGCTTTCATGAATACCAGCCATAAGACTTGTAAGATAAATCGTAGTATTTTTCTTATACTGAAATCTTGTGTCAATTTTAAAACCAGGCAAACTAAATACAGAAGGGAAATCATACTGACCTCTGGGACTTACTTCAAATATATTAAAATTATTTGAAAAAAGTTTCCAAAGGCGCCTTAAATGGTTCTTGGAAGCAGAGAAAATATTTTCCGCCAATCAATTTGGTTTTAGGAAAAGTTTTGGGCATTATAGTTACACTAACAACCATGTCCTTACTCATACAAAACCATTGAAAAAATTTTCGTACCACATGCAACATACATCGACTTAAAAATGCATTTGATGTAATACAAATTCATTACTTACTTGATATACTACGCTGATTAAAATTACTTATATCCATCAAAAAATAATCTGGGGACTATTACATGAAATAAAAGTTTTTTTTTATGTTAAGGGTAGTATAGACCAAGAAATGACAATCAATGCAGGGGTACTACAGGGCTCAGTGCTGGCACGAATGCTATGGAACTTATATATAATGGACATTCATGATCATATTCCAAAACCTTTTACATATTTCTTATATGCGGACGATTTAGCGATTTTCGTCACTGAAAATAAACAGAAAACTAACTTCAATGCCTTAGAAAAACTAATATTAAAATTAACAAACTGGTTAAAAAGAAAAAAGTTAAATATATCTGTAGAAAAATCTAATATAGTCTCTTTTTTCGACGGAAAAAATTGATATACAACCTGAATCTTCCGAGACTAACCTCAATACCAATTGTAGACACAGTTAAATATTTAAGATTAATTTTAGACAAAAATAATACTTTTAAAGAACATTTTAACAAAATCATCATTAAAGGTAATAAAATATTAAATATATTACGATCTATAGCTACAACTAAATATGGAGGACATCCTACATGTCTTCTTTTATTTATCAAAAATTACTTTATACCTAACTTGGAATATAGTTTAGTAATTATTCCTGTCATTCCGAAAAATAATATAGAGAAACTAGATACTATAGAACGAAAAACACTAAGAATAGGATTAGGTTAATGAAAAACAACCCAGAGTTAGCAACCTATGCTGAATCTCACATTTGTGATTTTAGCTCTCGCCGCATGATACATGCTTCAAATTTTTTTTGTAGAATTAAACAAAACAAATTGCATCCATTCAATTTCCAGTATCCAATTAATATTCAAACGAAGGATAATTAATATTAATTTAATTAATAATAAAATATATGACAAACTATCAACAGCACATATGGAGATCTTATAAAACTCATTTATACTCCCGCACTTATAAAATACTCTGTCCTCTAGAACAAATACCTAACATACACATTCACAATTTTAATCATTTTCAAGAATATCTTGGAAAATGGAGATATTTTTATTTTATATACACACATGGAAGCAAAAATAACGTGGCTACAGGTTGCGCAGTATGGGACCCTCAGCGGAAGTATGCCCTTAGATACAAATTAAATTAACTTTTAAGTATATACTTCGCAGAGAGCTTTGCAATATTTAAGGCGTTAGGGTATAGTCCATTACTCAAACAAAAGAAAATACTAATTTTAATTGACTCAATGGGTGTATTACAATCTTCACAAAGAAACTTTAAACAAACATTTAAATCACATCCCCTAATATTTAATATCATTGAAATTTTAGAATTAAACAGAAAAATGGGTAAAGACATTCAATTAACACACATTCAAGATTGCCTGGACATAAGGATATTGTCGATAACTTTGCTAAATCCAGTAAAGACCTTCCAAAAATAACTCCAAGAAAATAACTCCAACAATTAATACCATTTGTTTAATTACTACAAATGTCATCAACAGCCCTACTACACAAATATTACCAATTCGAATATGGCAGGAGAATAAAGGAAACTGGATTTTATTTCAAAATATCCTAGATTTGTTATTATCTCAGTTTAACCCAGATTTAATTACACATGACTTTTGTTCAACAAATCAATATATATATAAATTTAACCTGTCCTAGATCCAAAACCAACTCTAAACAAAACTATCCTCAACTTCATTGTTGGAATGACGAGTGCACAGAAGCAAAAGCAGAAAGACAACAAGCTAGAAAAACATATTTACACCAGCCCAATCAAACAAAATTCGTTAGCTTTTAAAAAAGCTACAGCTATTTCTAAGGGAATCTTTTTAACAGCCAAAAGAACTGCATGGCAACTATACTGTAGTCAAATTCATCCAAGTACAAACATAAAAAAATTATGGAAAATAGTTCGAAGCATTACTAATCCTAATGAAGCCAGACAAATGGCTTTAGATACAAATTGGGAACAAGAATTCATGAATAAATTAATTTAATATAAAAAATAACGCCACTTGTCCAAATTCTCTTTTTTCATTTCAGGCCTTGGATAAACATTCAAAAGCTTTCCATACAGAATTTTCCGAAGAGGAAATATCTACTATTATACATCAATCAAAGGACTCACGTCCAGGGCGTGATGGTATATCCTATGGAATACTAAAATGTCTATCACAAAAAGCTCTACAATTACTTACCAAAATATATAACAAAATTCTCTCATCTAACATTCCCAACACTTGGACGGAACATATAATAATGTCTCTTCTAAAAACAGGGGAAAATATAAATTCAGGAAATTCTTATCGTCCTATCACTTTGCAATCTTGTCTGTCAAAAATATATGAAAAGTTACTCTTACGTAGAATAGAATGGTTCTTAGAGGGAAACAAGATTCTTCCTACAAATATCATTGGATTCAGGAAAAATCTATCGGTTCAACACGGTTTAAAAACTCTATCATTAGCCACACAAAATGCTAACATTAAAAATAAAGTCATGTATGTAGGTTTTATAGATATTCATGCGGCATATGATTGTGTATCCATACATCAATTGCTAACTCTGCTACAAACCTATTTAAAATACCTCAAGTGTACTTAAAATCAATTTGGAAACTCCTCAGTTTTAGAACAATACAAGTTAAATTTCCCTCTAAATATAGTGACAAAATTAACATCAACACAGGAATTCCACAAGGCTCGCCTCTTTCAGCAATATTGTTTGCAATTTATTTGTTAGATTTGGCAAAAAAGAAAAACCTTTAACAACAGTAAAACAATCATTTATGCTGATATTTTAATTCTACACCCTCCTGAAGATCATTCGCATATTAGCATTTAGGGATTTTGAACGAGACCTAATAAACATAGAACAATGGTTAAATAGTCACAACCTCCAAATCTCTCAGGAAAAATCTAAAATAATGATATTCAATAAAACTAATCATCATATTAATTTGAGGCACAACAGATTAACGGATTATGAAATAGTTCATTCCACAAAATATTTAGGAATTAATATAATGACAATTATACCTGGCAACAACATACGAAATGTATTCAAAGCAAACCAGACAAACTATACAATTTATTCAAAGCTCTGTGCACAACTAAATGGGGCTCAGCTACCTCCACTCTCATACAATTGTATAAAAGCTATTTTATTAGCGTATTAGATTATTTTTTCATAGCAGGAAGTTCTCTAACTTTTAAAGACATAGTATAATTGGAAATAATGCAGCGAAAATTATTAAGAAGAGTATTAGGTCTCATGAAAAGTACTCCTACTTTATTTGTATAATCTGAAATAGGAGAATTATCTATTAGATTTAGAAGAGAACTAATATTAATAAAATCCGTACTAATAGATGAATCGCAGGTCAATCATATTTCCCATAGTTGTATGGAAGAGCTGATACAAACGTTAGAGCAAAGAAACAATAATAGAAATAGACGAAATCTTATAAAGCACAATATATGGAATTACCTATATGCAGAATACAATGAAGAAATTAACTCCATAATAACTTATCAGTCTAATCCGCTATTTACTTTGAAAATCTCCAATCACAACAGAGTTTCTACCTCAATCACAAATTTCACACATATGGAACAGTGTTATGAAAAATGGAAAGAATACATTTTTATCTACACTGATGGTTCTCGTACCCCTTTAGGCACGGGTACAGCCATTTATGACCCGAAAAATCATTATCATAAACAAATTAAACTGCCAAACCCCGCTCTCATATTTACAGCAGAAATTTATGGTATATTCCTAGCAGCAAAATATGCTCAATCCATATTAAATTCTCATAAACTCATTTTAACAGATTCTCAAGCAGCAATTCAGGCTTTAATTTCCTAAAAAAACCAAAAAAAAACAATTTAATATGTCTCCTCATGTAATCAACACTTTATATGCTTTGCAATTGTTATCAGAACAAGGACGCACAGTTCATATTACATACATCAAAGCCCATTCCTTTTCATATTATTATAATCATACCGACCTCCTAGCAAAAAATGCCAACAAAATCAATAACACAACTCATATTCTACTATTTTGGACAGATTAACTAGAGAGAGTAAAAAGAAAAGTACAAGAACATTATGTCAACTGGGTTCATGAACATCCAATACTTTCAACTCAAATCCAAAAACCTCATTTTGCTGTAAAATAAAATCTGCTCTCTTCAAATTTAAATAAACTCCTCAAATCTCAATTCAATACTATCATAGCAGAATTTATCATCTTCTTAACTTTTCCTAAAGCATCCAGCAGACTTCCTTGTATATTTGAAAAAAGACAGAGAAATTGCATTGGTCCATCATTTAAGCTACTGTGGAAAGGAAAATTCCTTCATACACTTTTGCCATCATTCCTAACGGTTTAAATTACAAAATATATCAAATATACATATATATATATATATATATATATATATATATATATATATAAAAGGTGAAATGTAGAGGAAAAGCACTCATATATTTATGCAATCAGTAATCTAAAACTTCTTGACTTTCAAGTTTACAAGAATATTCACACCTGATGAGAAGTCTACTGCTATAGCGAAAATATATGCAATATAAGTGATATAGTGCGCATCTTCAAAAAGTGAATAAATATCTTTACATCCTATTTTGCTCCCATATAATTGGATATGAACAATATTTCACGAAGAAACGCTATAAGACAATACATAACATTAATAGACTCATGTTTGGACTATAAAATACCTTCTCATACGAGAGATAAGATGGGTAAAGAAGATACACAAAAAGAAGACGCACTTCTATACTGGCATCTTAGCGCCCTTAACGAATCGGAGGAAAAATCTAGCATTCTTACTTTCCTCCCTCCTTATAGTAGTAGATTTAAGAGATCAAATACACCTAGAATAACAAAAAATCCAATTACAGATCGTGTAAAATATCTCGTTGTTACCTTTGATGCCAAACTTACTATGAGCCTTCACGTCAATTTAGTTCTCTCAAAAAGTTTAAAGATCTTGAATATATCAAAATCCTTAGCTACAACTAATTTTGGCGGAACACAAACTATTCTTTTGCTTTTTCTTAAAAAATATTTTATCCCAAATATAGAATACGGACTATCTGTATTGCCTTTTCTTAACAAAAGAGTCAGTGAAAGGATAGAAGTAATCTGCCGTAAGGCAATCAGATTAGCTCTTGGTGTCATGAAAAATAACCCTAATATCCCGACGTATTTAGAGTCTCATCTCTCTTCTTTTCGCCTTCGTAGACTCAAATTAGCGTCTAAGTTCCTCATTAAAGCACTAAATAAACCTTCTCATCCTTTTCTAGACTTATTTGATAAGGCTATTAAATTAGAAAAGAATAACTCTCGTGCAACTGAGAATATTTTGTTAGAATTAAATAGACAGTATGGGGATCAGATACGATGTACGCATAGACCTAGAAGAGAGCTTATCTTCAAAATATCTTGTCCTTTAGAAACTCTGATGGATATTTATTTTCCAAGCCTTTTAACAATAGAGGAGTACAAATCACGATGGGAAGACTTCAATTTTCTTTTTACTGATGAAAGTAAGAACCCTGATGGGGCAGGCTGTGCTGTCTATGACCCTCAGAAAAAATATTCACTTAAATATCGCTTGGAATCCTCTTTCAATATTTATTATCTTGAGTGTTTTGGTATTTACAAGGCGTTAGGGTACTCTCTACTTCTTCCCAACGAGAAAATTCTGATTCTCACAGATTCTCAAAGTGCATTATTTTCATTGAAAAGAAACTACAATAACCTGTTTAAATCTCACGCAATTATTTTTGACATTTTAGAACTTTATTATTTGAATCTTAAATTGGGTAAAACAATTCACTTCACCTACTTTGGTGCCCATGGAAAGGTAGCATGTTATAGTAATCCTTTGTATTCGTCAGATATCGTCTAGCTCGATTCAATACATCCTTACCCACTTTTACTAAATCAAGGAGTTACTGGAAAGATACTATTCCTCTTGTCCTTAACGACATCAAGAAGAAAAGTTGATCTCAATTAATTAATGATTTACACCTCTCGGGTTCCATTTTTAATAATTACTTTAATGAACAGGATAGTAAACCATGGTTTTCAAAATTCCAAATTCCTCGTAAGATCCTAATCACTATTCTACGAGGACGTACAAATCACTCTCGTCTTAAAGTTCATATGTTCAAGATAGGATGCAGCGAATCTCCAATGTGCGAATGCTTGACAGATGAACAAGACTTTATTAATGTCCTTCCTCACTGTATTAAATACAAAGCTAACCGGGATTCTCTCCTTAAGGCTCTGTATCGTACTAAAATTAGGAAAACTATATCTCTTGAAAATCTCCTTTTTGATCCTAACAAAGACACTGTTTATCTTATTCATCCTTTTTTTTTAAATTGGAAAGATTATTTAACATGCTTTTCCTGAAAAAAAAATCTTACTATAATGTAATCAGTATAGTACTTATTCTATAAATTGTGCTGTCGTTAATTGCCTCATATAATTCTTGGAAACTTCATGGAACTTTTCACGTATATGTATGCTCAATAGACGAAAGACATGTAGGATCTAGGACTGATACCTGAACGTTATTTTTTCTTCATCTCCTTTTACTAATGGAAGCTGGAAGATTTTATATACAACGTTTCACAAAGACATGTTCATGATAAATGTGGTTGCGTATGTTAAGGAAACAAACATCTTATTCATATCAAGAAGAAACTGTAATGCTCTTGATCAACGTGTAAATGATATGTTTGCATCTTCAATTTTCTTTCAATTGTCCTCGTTAAGGCAGGCTCATGTTGAGTAGCTTACGAAGCAAAATAAACGGAACGGAACGGAACCCTTAATGAAGAAAGAAAGAACTGTCCAGAGGGAGTCCATACTGCAGCACGAGGATGGTTGATCGGAAAATATGCGAGAATGGCGGTAATCTTAGCAACAGTGCGACAGTGCGGTTATTAAATCTAAGTATTGGCCACATAACATTTTACAGATCCTTCAAAACATAGTGAGATTTTAATAGTGATATTCAGTGTTCAACAGCAGGTAGTATGAAGTGAATATCTTAACCGAATTTTACCTGATTCAATCAGGTTCAGTGATAAGCCTAATAGTAGGCTTAAACACTAGAGAAAAATAGGCCTAACTATTTCAAATTTTTCACAACCAACTTGTTAAAGTGTATATTAGTGGTGTTACTTTTTATTTATTTACGTTTTTCATGATTTTTGTGTTGTTACGTTATTGTTAGTTGCATGTAATTGGCGAATTCTAACATTTGAATAACTTAAAACATGTCGTTTTCCAACAAGGAAAACAGAAAAACTGCCAAAACTGTTCCTAAGTCCAATACTGCTGGACAGGCAATTCTTACTCCTCATCAACATGACAATCGATTAAAAGAAAATAAAAATGAGGAAGGTAGTGGCAATAATGAAACTCCGCATAAAGAACTTAAAACCAGTTCATCGGATAACATAAAAGATAGTGCAGAAAAACCTCATCTGAAAACTTCTCAAAACAGCTCACTTGTAGATAAAGAACGAAAATTGAATCACAAAAAAATGATAAGTCATCCTCCGTAAATGGCATTAATATGATAATAGACTATCCCAAGTCCGAGGATAATATAAATACCCCTAACTTAGATAGTGGTAAGGTTCACTGACCCACCTGAAAATACTATAGGCAATCAAGACTTAGGTACAGCCCAAATAAATTCTTATAGTAAAGACAAGCTTGTAATTCTTAACGATCAAGACTCACCATTAGCTGACATCAATCAGAATCAAAATATAAATATGGACTTCTCTGTTAATAATTCTAATAGTGATCCAGCACAAAAATCGCATGAATCGGTAACTGTAAATGACAAGCAGGTTAGATCAGGTCTGCAACTCCCCATAATAAAAAAAATATCCAAATGATTATAAAGAAGAGTGTATAGTTATGGCCATCGGAAATAACACAAATATTACAGGCAAAAGTAAAATGAATTTATGTAACCAGTTACGAAAGTTAAATGTAAAACCAACGGAAATAGCAATTGTGGGAAAGAATCAACTTAAGCTTATGTTTCCTAATGCTACTTCAGCCAATTCATTTATTAATAACCAGGCACTACGACAATTACTAGAATATTATGTAAGAATTCCACAATCTTTGATCTACAAACATGATTTGGTATTCCCTGTGGACTTGGATTTATCAGTGGAAGAAATACTGGAAGGTATTGACCCTCAATTCAAGGTCATCCGTGCCATTCGTATGACCAAAGCAATCCACCAACCAGACAGAAACATAACACGAGTTTCCACTAAACTAGTACATCTAGTTTTCCAAACCAATACATTACCTTCTCATGTAATTATACACCTTACACGATTACCAGTTTCACCGAAAGTACGTTCAATCATTCAGTGTAAAAATTGCTACAGATTTCATCCTACTCTCTTCTGTAAAAGCAAACCTATGTGCCCTGAATGCAGTCAACCCAGCGATACCCACCCTACATCTTGTCTGAATGATAAACAATGTATTAATTGTAAATTAAACCATCCTTCGACTGACCTTAAATGCACATACAGAGAGTACAGAAGGGAACTTGAGAGATAAGTTTTGCATTTCGGTATTTCGTATTCTGAAGCGACTGACAAAATAATTCGTAATTACCCTCAATTATTACATATCATAACCAAAGGTAAACTAACAAACTTACCCAATACGGTCAATTGTCCCCAAGGATCATCAGCTAATACAAACCACGAAAGAAACCATAATAGTAACAATGACAATTTCCTATACCCAAACACAGTAAATCAAAACAATAATAATTTCACCAAAAATCCAAACGTGTACTTTGGGTGTTGGAAGGCTATACCCCTAATTTCTCACCCCTTATACTCGGAGAAAGCAAAAAGTCTCCCTGAAACATTCAGGCCTTTCTCTATTAAAGATATACATGCCGAACCACAATCAATGAATCAAAATACTGATTCCACAGAACACAATACCATCAACGTCTTGAATCAGCCGTCAACATCTGAAACTCCTCAACAAATCCATATTAATCCTAAAGAGAATATAGAACAGAACCTAAGTGAACATCATAAAACACACTTCATTCCTCAAGATTTAGACAGTATCTCCAAAATATGTAACAATATTAATCACCAAAAATCTTTGTTAATAAAATTATTCAAACATGTAGCTCAATTACATAATATGGTAACGGTTAATTCCTCTCTACTAGACCTTAAGAACACTCTGCTCAAAAGTCAAGAATTAACTCAACAAGGACTAGACTTAATTAACGACATAGAAGAATTAGACAATCAACTTAATGCATAAAAAAAAGAGACAGAAAAGTAAGGGAATTATTCATTAAGAAAATTGGTAACAGTAGTGGGAGTCATCATTCAATGGAATATTCAAACTTTTCACACAAAATTACCACACCTAATGCATTTGATAAATGAAATCAAACCAAATTATTTATGTCTCGCAGAATTACACCTCAAACAATCAGACCGACATCGAATTAGAGAGTATAATCTAACATATAATTTTAACAACTCTAACTTAATCAATTCCGGAATTTACATCCACGAAACCATACCTTTTAGGAAGATAGCAATAGACAAAAATATTAACCTTATTAAACTTAAGAACGTAGAAGTCACGGCCATTAGTTCAAATTTGCCAACAGGATTATATCAATTATCAACATATATATTCCATCGACTCCTTTATCCAAAACTATAACGGTAGCAGACCTGGAAAATTTAAGAAGACAAATTCCTCCTCCGGCAATATACACGGGCGACTTCAATGCTCAGCTAAAACTACTTAGCGATAACCATTCAGATAATTTAGGAAAGATAATAGAAGAATGGGCCGACAATAATAATTCATGTTTTATAAATTCAGGAAAAAAAACTCACTACCTCCAAAATGGAAATAATCCCTCAATACTGGACTGGACCTTAATACATCCACAATTAGTTAATAATATATATTGGGAAACTGCAGACGATCTGTATACCAGTGACCATATACCATGTTGCAATTAATGATTCAGAATCCACATCGCACCAACAAAAAATTATATCACTAAGAAAATGGAAAGAAAATAAAACTGACTGGATCCTATTTGAATCTATACTTCAGCAATTTCTCACAAACATTAATTCAGAAAGTATCACCTATGATATTTTAATTGAAAATATAAATTTAGCACTCACTTTATCATCCCAACCCAAACCCAAATATGTCAAACAAAGATATCCCATTTTACATTGGGGGAATGAAAAGTGTGAAATAGCAAAAAATAACAGAAAAAGACTACAAAAAACCTATTACAAATCTCCATCTCAAATTAACTGGATTAATCTCAAGAAAGGCATAGCAGAATCAAAAAGAATCTTAATAGAGTCAGAAAGAACAGCTTTTTAACAATACTGTGCTAAAATTAACCCTCAAACAAAACTAAAACAAATGTGGCAAATAATTAGAAATATTAAATCTCCTTCTCCTAGTAAACAATTATCCTTGGACGACAACTGGCAAAAGGACTACATAAACAGATTAACTGCTCCCAACCTTCTTCAACCTAGTGAGTTACCAGAAAAATATAATTTTTTCACATCTCTTTCTAAACATGCATCAGCCTTTGATACTCCTATCACATCTCATGATCTTATTAAGATTATACAAAAAACTAAAAACACTCTTCCGGCAAAAGATGGAATTTTAGCCTAAACACGCCTCAACTCTGACGAATGTTTTTTCTTCTAAAGTAGAAATTCGTTGTAGAGGGTTGGAGAAAGCTGCAACCACATATATTAATCAGGTACTATTACTGCATTCATTGAATACAGTTGAGAAATCTACAAACCTCAAAGGAGACGAATATCATGAGAGCTATTTGAACTTTCTCGGTGCTGATCCGGTCAGCAACCTTATATCCAGCGAATGACAAGGAAATATGTCGACGAGATTAGTCCACCTATGTGAGAAGCTTGTTTCCAAAAGATTCCAAATCCGAAAAATAAATTTTACAGAAAAAAATTAATACGGTAATTGTAAACCATCTTTCAAAATGTCAGGTAAACAGATCTATTGCATTCTAACCTATGAAATGCTTTATTTTACAATATATTTCCGTTAAATAATAATGTGTGTGGTCGGGTAGACCACTTGCTCTCAAGCCTTATCTTCGTTCCACCTGTCAATTATTTTATGTACCAGATAGACTTTACCGTGTTGACAAGTTTTCAGTGTTCACTTTCCGTTCACTTTTGACATCTCGGTGATTGACTATGATAAACTTCATTTTTATATGGACCAGTTCAGTAACTGTTGACTTCGGCCCGTCACAATTATCCGTCACGTTATAGTTAAAAGACACCCATGCCCCTGCCGGAACTCGAACACAGGACCTTCGAGACCGCACGGCTACCCGGTCGGCGATTACCTATGAAATTTTGTTTCTGAAGTAAACATAATTCACGTAATGAGTAATCAAAATCTGATTTTTATTATAAGCAAATGACTTGTGGAAATAACATAATCTATTAAAATACGGTACCTACGCAACCAGCATATTCAACAAGTGAGTTTCTTGCATAGTTTGGCCAAATGGATTGAAGTATCGGAAGATTGGTACAACCAAGGAGCATATTATTTAGAGGTAAGAAAGTTTTTACCTCTAAATGTAAACGTTATAAGATGTTTTCTTCAAACTGAATACGCCGTCTCCAACTAAACGTTTTCATAACTTTAATGATCGAAGTGGAAGCAATAAAAAAAACTTCGTGTAAAAATATGATTTTTAAACCAAAACAAAAATGCAATTTGCAATTTTCGTTGCCACCAGTTTTTCTCACGTTAGTGTTCTAGTGGTACACAGTGGACTCCCTTTAATTCGAACTCCAAGAGGATAAGAAAAGGATTCGAACTATCCAAAATTCGAATTAACGAAAACATGGATTGACTTTAAGTTAAAATCTGCAGTATTTTGTGCGTGGTCCTAAAATGGAATAAAAAAATCTTCTCTCAATAACTAAGCTACCACTAAAGGGAAACATATTTAAATAAGTGCAATGTAATGTATTAACACACAAAATCTCATGTGATACAACGTTAGCTATCTCGTGATTCATGTTTGCCTTTGTTTGTTTATTTTTATACGGTCAACACAATTTTCAAGTCATTTATTGCGTGTACTTTAGTGCAATTAAGAAGACTTCCACAATTCTTTTGTTCTTACAAAAATATTGAAGGAGGAGGTTTAAGGGTGTACGTCTGCATATAAAAGGGATAATTCCACGTGATTAAACAGAGGATGAAGGCTGCATACCGATGCACACGGTGTTTGGCCACTACAAAGTGCAAATGGCATGACACGGATAGAACCGACGACTCCTAGCACCTACCATTGAGCCATCCCCTCTCTGTCTCTCGCTCTCCATATATAATAATTCACAGCGATATTCAATCCACTACTGGATGAGACATCTCCCGGAAGGAGGGGTTGGTCAACTGCTCCCACGCCGACGAGACATGTTGGGAGAGGGGAGCCGAAGCTCTAAACTGTGATTGCCACTGTCTTTTATTCACAGCAGCTCCCCAATTTCATCACGATGCTGGGTGGGCCGAACACTATTCCAGACCCTAGACCGATAAGGAGTCAGCGACGGTAACTACTAGACAAGCTCATCAAAATAAGGAAAAAATGTGTCTTTGTAATTTGTCTAATTCCGCTTAGTTTCGGAGCTACAGGCTTCCAAAAGCGTGGGAAAATGAATTTTATAGCTTGATATTCGCAATACCATTAACAGTAGAACTGCGGAGGTAGGTTAGGCTCAAAAACTTCCAAACTGCTCTATCCAAAAATGCATATTGCGAAATTGTCCGATGGCTGCGCAAGGGATTCCCGAAAGGATCCAAAGGATTCCAAGAAATTCTCTGAAGTAAAGGTAGACCGACATGTGCATGGACTTGGCGATTTTTCAGCAGGTAATTATAATTCGTTTGCGGTTTGCGCCAAGTTGATATCTCAAAGATATTCCAGTTGCAAAGTTCAATGTTAAAATGCAAAGAAATTGAGTTCTATACTCCTTAAAAGTAGCTATTTAAGATATTTAAATTCCGCCGTCTGAATATTAATTACCACAAGTCATGATGTAACACCTTAAGTTTATTATTTTTTATCCTATTAACAGTTAATTTATATATTTTCGCACCTACTATTTCTTTCTTGCAAAATTTAAACGTCTACTCGTTTTTCCACCCTGAGAAACATAAGGAAAAGGAAACTACTACAAAACCCGAGTACTTTAGACCAACCTGTAACGTAAATTCTGAAAAAAAAAAGACAATCGAAAACGAACAAACGAAATATTTAACTTTCAGACTTGAAAATTACAAATAAATATCCCCCTCCTCTCCCACGTAGTCCTCTAATTATCACAGTCATGTAACTCTAAAAAGCTTTAAAAATTGAAATTTGAACTAAGATTTGAAGAATAAATTTGATAAATTTGAAGAAAACGTCAACCTATAGACTGCACTAATTACTGATCATCACAGTAATAATAAATCACTGGTACATATCACCTGACTAGGTTAGATTTCATTACCAACGATCACTATTCGCACTAGTTTCTACTTTTATGAAAACTATCTAACCCGCTCTAGCACGCTTAGTACGAATAGAGAAAAGAAAAACTAATGAAATTAAACAAATTTATTTTTTCACCACGAGACTAAATTAATGTCAATGCTAAATTAAGACGACCAACCTTCCGTCGTGCATTTTGAAAGAAAAGATGTACAAGAATCTATTTTCAAAGAAAAGCGTTTATATCCGGATGACACTAGCTAAAGTTTATCCTACGACTCGGTACGACGACTGTAGCGCTCATCTATATTCACCTATGTAACAATTTAATTTCTCAATCACGTACGGATAATGGCCAGATAAATTGAAACCCTAATTTGGAGCGCAAATCCCATCAATTTTACAAGAAAGATAAATGAAGTGACTAATTAAGCTTATTAGTTATGAATTCACATCCAAGGATCACTGTGTAAGAACTAATACACTTATTTTACACACTTTAATTTTTTTTTCTGAGATTCTCGAGGTTTTGTGTGATCAGCAAATATACAGTAAGTAATACGTACACGTACAAGAAGTAAGGATATTAATTTTGTCTTTTTTTAAGATGTTTTGAATGTTTTTTGTATACTTCATGTATATATTTCTTGTGAACATTACTTATTGTGTTCACAATATTCAGTCAAACTCCGAATCACTCATTTCCGCATCCAGGGACGTTTTTACTGGTAAAGTGTGGATCCAGGGGCTCACTCAGAGTTTTATGAAAAAATAGTATAACTTCAGGCGTAATAATACATATTTAATATATATTTCATGCCCAGACACACCTTGGACGCCCGGAAGCTCTTGGCCCCTCCCAAAACCAAATTCTGGGGACGAACTTCTTGAGTACAGAGCGAAAAAGAAACTACTGCCATCGGAAACTTTCCATTATATGTGTTAAATTATTACATTCAGAAACATCCATGTCCCAGGCGGGATTCGAACTAGCAACCTCATTGGCGGTGGTCTATACGACTATTGAGGTCGTCATAGCTGGGTTCGAGAACAAAGCTAAATTATAGATACACTATTTTGTAGTTACACGAAATTGTATGTGTTCAGTATTGCAATCAATACCCAAAGTGAAAAACGCGAATTACAGGATTCACGTCGATTCATTAAGTTAAAACAATATGTTTAAAATATATTCAAGTGATTGCCAGGAAAGATAAAATTAATTTAATGAGCAGAGACAGCATTATGACTTACGCCCGTCCCGAAGTGATTGCCAGAGTTCTCCAATATGTTTCTAGCTGAAACCATGGAGTTTGAGAAACACTTTTAAATTTTCACACCGCCAAATCTTAAAATAGTATTGTGAGTAATTACAAACTAGATAAGTTTGATTCCCGGTGGAGTAGGTGACAGAAGGTGGCTCGGACCCAACTTTAAACTGTAGGTCTCGTCCTTAGGACATCATCTTGCCCAGGGGCTTTCGGGTCAGGACCAGTATTCGGACAGAACACCCATCATCATCACTTACCTACTCATAGCCAAGAGATTGAAAAGGTTTGCTCACAATTGATTGCCCCTAGAATTCAGCAGTGGTATGTTAAAAACTCATGTTGAATCGAATGGAGGTGATTCAGCGATAATCTCAACTAGACATTTTCGCCAATTGCAAGATCTGATCAATGAGTAACGCCTTCTGGTTTATAACTTCTGTAATTTTTATTGGTTTGAAATTAAATTTATCCAATGCGTATAGGATGTCCAAAAACGAACGAACATATTTCAGTCTTCCTCAAGCCTAGTATTATTCATAATCATATTTAGCTTCAGTACACACAATTCGAATAAAAGTAATTAGCATATCTATGTCGCTCCATTGGGCATGTTTTGTCCCTGCAATAAAAAGCAACCACCTGATGCCAACATTGTCACTCTCTTTTTATATAATTCGATTTTTTTTAAGATAGTTTGCTATCAATCTGTAATAATTTTTCTCTGTTCCACATCTTTACTTCGCCGTTATGTTTATCGATTCAATTTTGACCTCCGTAATTTTTATTTTCAGGGCGTTTCCTCGGTCACACCAGGCTAATGCCGGTGTGGTACATACAAACTATGGCCTGTTTAACTACCTTCCAATAACCTCTTGCTAACCTATCTCTTCCTGAATCTGAGGTGCTTAAAGATCATAATTAAAATTAAAATTCAAATTAAAGCACTTCCAAATACGTTGCAATATATCAGCTTGCAGTTTACAATATTAATTACAACGGCATCATCTGTTTAATGTTCTGGTTTCTCGAAAATCGAATATGATCTTTTCTGTTACCAGACAATGAAACTACCTGTTATCGAGGTAGTTCTGGTCACTGTAACTGCTGAAGGTTTTCCGCAGTCTTTTCTTTCTTTCTGCTGAGAGAAGTTAAGTAGAAATAGGGAAGTTTGTCTTAATTTCAAGATGGCGGCCATGGAACCGCGTAGGCGAGTGGTTGCGTAAGTAGTTTGTGCTTGGAAGTTACTTAGAGGCATGTGGTGACGTCAGCAGGAGTGTTTGTCCAAGGTTGTGGGAGTTGCATAATACTTTATTTCAAGAATGACTGAATTCCAAGATGGCGGCCATACTGTAGGTTGGTGGTAATTTATGTTGGAGGTGCCCTAGAGGTAAGTGGTGACGTCAGCAGGGGTGATTGTACAAGGCTATGAGTGAAATGTGGATGAGAAAAGGTATTACGCAATCGTTTCTGCAAGAAAGTCTTAATTTTAAGACGGCGTCCACGTAGTTGCTGATTGGCTAAGTGGTTTGGGGTTGGAGGAATCACGAGTTCATTGACGCGAGGCAAGATAGAACAAGTTGTTTATTTTTTATGGAACCAGACCCACTCAGCACCCACCCCTGGCTACGTCCCCGGATGCGAGACAAGATAGAACAAATTGTTTGATGTCATTGACGCGAGGCAAGATAGAACAAGTTGTTTATTTTTGATGGAACCCGACCTCCTTAGCACCCACCTCTGGCTACGTCGCTGGACGCGAGACAAGATAGAACAAGTTGTTATTTTTGAATGGACCCCCCTGCAGGCCTGCGTCCCTGTCTGTCTTATAGAGAATAGTAAGAAGATGGTAGCTAAAAAGCATGTAATTTTGTTAAAAAATGATGTTAATTTAAGAAAAGATCCTTTTTATGGAGCCCCCTCAGCACCCACCCTGGCTACGTTCCTGTCTGTCTTATACAGAATACTAAGAAGATGCTAGGAAAAATTCATATAATTTTAGTAAAATGATGTTAATTTAATAAAATATATTATTTTTTGATGGACCCCCCTCAGCACCCAGCCCTGCGTACAGTCAGTTTCTAGCCTATTCGATAGAAAACTGTACGTCCTGTCCTGAAAATTCACAGACCCCACCAAATTAAAAATCCTAGCAGAAACCCTGTACCCTGTCCTGAAAATTTACAGACCCCACAATAAAAAATTCTGGCAGAAACCCTGTAGCCCTCTTGTTACCCTCCCATAAAATCATCGAGAATAGTTTGAAATTAGTCAGACTCAGTAAAATCCTAACAATAACATTAAGATTAACATTAGATTGTTTGTGAAAAATTGATATATTCAGTGCTTCTGCCAGGTCGTGCTATGTGAACGGGGTCACCCCCAAATTTATTAAGAGCACCTCCAAATGAGCACTATCTCTACAGTACTTCTAAATATTTACGGAAAGATAGATAAAAACATTAAGTTATTTAGAAAAATATCTTTATAGCAAAAGTTTATAGGTTCAAAACCTTAGAAGATTCAAAATAACAATTCAGACATCCCCCGAAAGTGGAAAAAGCCAGACATAAACGTTGTTTGCATGTTACTTTTTTAAAAATGTCAGAGATGATCATAAATAAAGGACAAGAGATTTTAGTTTAATTTACAACACGATAACAGCATAACCTAACACCACCTGAGTTTAGAAAGAAGCTAACGAACATCTTCAAGTCTCGCATGTTTACTTAGACAGGGCTAGCAAGTTTAAAAACAGAGACTCCCCACGTGCTAGCGTTCGAAACTCGCTTTAACATGATAGTTGCATTCCGTTGACTGAGTGAGGGTTGGTTTTTGACCATATTCCTCGTTTGATGGAATTTTCAGATGATGACATTCACCCTAATTGCATCCAAACGAAGGTGGAGGAAAAACCGAGTTTACTCATGCTTATGCTTGAAAGATAACATGTTTTTTCTTACTACACCTGAGTGGTTGTATGAACATGGAAAGTACAGAAATTGAAACATGAAAAAATGTCGAGTTTGATTGACACTCTCACTGATTTAGAGGAGATACAAACATGTTTTGTCAAGAAAACTATGATCATATCGAAATTCCATAGCTTACTTAATTGAGTAACCTTTTCTACCTCGAGAGGAGTAACCGAGATTTCTAACCTCGGCTGGTAACCTTTTCTTAACGAGTTTACCCCTTTGTATAGATCTCGTATGTTACTTGTCCTGCTATTTTCCTCTATCTACTGAATCTTTTGCGTCAGATATTCTCGCTTTTTG
>JAGDQP010016318.1:0-16566 GCA_022664845.1 Lepisma saccharinum | reverse complement strand
ATCTCCTGAATCTTCTGCTTCAGATATTCTTGCTTTTTGTTTCTGAACCCGAGTGTGGCGTTTCGTTTCGCGTTACTGTAGTGGTTATTATTGGCTTCGCTTTTATTACTTAGCCATCGTTACCTTGCTTGTTTTCGTTCCTCATAAAGCTTAAGGCATTCTTCATCAAACCAAGGTTTGTTTTCCTGTTGTTTCTTCTCACCTACACGTTCCTTCACTGCGCTCTTAATTGTTTCACGAATTACCTCCCACATCTTACATCAATTTCATTATTAATGTCATCATTATTATTACTCGAGTCGGCTAGGATTTCGAACCTATTTGAGAGTTCGAGTTGGTAATCTTCTTTTATGCTAGGATTATTTAATCGTTTAACTTCGAATTTCAGTTTTGGAATGGTCGGTGTCACCTTCCGCTCCTCTGTACGACCTAACATCCATTATGTTGGTGTGTCTTCGTCTGTCTACTAATACGTGATCGATCTGGTTGAGAGTTTTGTCGTCCGGAGATACCCATGTGTATTTGTGTATGTCTTTGTGTTCAAAGTACGTGCTCTTTACCAGTAGGTTTTTCGAAATCGCGAAAGGATCAGTCTTTCTCCATTGTTGTTGCTCTTTTCGTGAAGGCTGTATTTGCCTTTAGCTCTTTCCACTATCCCAAAAGACCATAGTTCAATATAATAAATTCACTGGTTGTTTCATTTGGAGGTATCACACATTAAGAACTATTCGCACAAATGTATTTCTACCTAAAAAGACGGCGGTTTAAATCTTAAAGATATCCAAAAGCAAGGACTGGCCTTAAGGTTGCACCGGACATTCGAGCTGATAACGACCCTGCGCCTATCCTTTGCCCAACAGACCATGAAGGGTGTACTCAAAAATTTATCTCTTGATCTTCCCCTTAATATAGCTAACTGGCACTTTCGGATGACCTATTTGGTCGACGTTTAAATTGAGTTAAAGTACGCTCTTAAAGCTCAAGTGCCAGTAGAAACTAACGCGGTGGAACAATTATATATGTACCTAACAAAAAGCAGAGCGCTCAGAACAATATCATAAACAAAATAAATCGGCCATTACAATAGCCCATTGTGTGGCGCAATGCTAATATACTTTTGATACAACCTAACCGACACGATACATATTTTCAAATAATTTACGACAATTTTCTCTTCAAAGCTGTTTGTATAATAAAGGCATCAGCAAGGATCCGAGTTGGGTTAAGCTTTAAGGTGGACACATATGGCAACGTTTTCGGGTTGTGTTAGTGGGCCAAATATTTGGCATAAATACATTGAAGTCGTAAATCGAATAACAAGAGATAATTACAGACAAAAATCATTAGAAGAATTCCTAATTTTTCCTGAGTTTAATTATTTCCCTAAGTCAGGAAGTTTTTTTTCAAGTTGGCTAGCTGCCCAAACTTTAAACATTATGCTCATGAAAGATATACCTATTCAAGTTAATAAATATATAGCACAGATTCATTCGCGCTTTGCCAAGAGATGAGAACAGATGAGAACAATTTTTTTTCACTCTATATTAGGGGCGTGTATTAGTTTTCTTTTATGCGTAGGCCCTTCTTCGCACATACAGGAGAGGATCATTTTGTTTTTTAAATTTTATTATTGTTTATTTCTATTTGGTTTCTTCATTTTGTAATTTCTATTTACATTATGCCAACATCATCATGAGAGAATTTTTTGTTGTTTTCTCTGTAGTTATAGAGTTTGTGCGCACTAATTCTTCTCTTGATTTGTTCTTCTTTTTTGTAAATTTGTTCCTACTTAGCAATAAATAAAATTTAAAAAAAAGTTGGTAGAGCGCTCTGGTGCTAGGGGTCGTCGGATCGATCCCTGCTCATGCCACGTGGCTTTGTGGTAAACAAACACCGTGTGCGTGGGTTTTCTCGAGGTGGTCCCGTTTCCTCCCACTTTCTTCATTCCAACAATTCATCCCCTTATCATCCATATAGCCTGAGCCATAGTTGCCTAAAATCCTTAAAATAAATTCAAACACAACCAACTTAATGATTCAACACAGTGAGCAAAGCAATACTTAAATATATTTACGTGTAATTACAGTTGCACGTTCTTATAAATTGCAATCTACAGGTAGTTATTGTATGCTTGATTGATTGTAATTAATTATTTAGTTTTGATGTGTATCCGAATGGGAGGCTGTGAATGGCTGGGGGCGGAGAGAGAGGACCTACCTGTGTATAAGGTTAAGATATTGGCGTTTTAGGACGCAAATATTTTCATATTTGAATGCTATTTCACATTGTAATTTCCAGTGGAATCTTACCCCCTTCCGAATTTCCAATATCTAGGTAAAATGATTATAAATGCAGATGTAATTGAGGACAGTAAATTGCATATTCGGAAGAGCGGAATATTTCATCTTACGACAGCATAAAAAAGGACCGATCTTTTAGAGCGGACTTTCATCGGAGAAAAGATTAGAAAATTCAGCTCAAGATGGAATCGCTGCTAATTCTTTTCGATGCAAACAACCTTTTTTTTAGATGAATTTCAATCCCCATTAAAGTTTCATCGCTTGAACATGAATACGACGCAATAAAATATTGAAAATCTAAAAAGAAACAAAAGGAACATTTATTGATAAGTAATAAGAAACAAAATCTATGCTCTTATAAATTGAAAAAAAAAAAAAAAAAGATTTACAAAAGGACTGCAGTGGAATTTGAACTTGCTACCGCAGAGGAGATAAGGCATTGGATCCCTACTTTCCGGCCAGAGGTTCAACGCCCTATCCTCTGGGATAGCGACGCAATTGTGAGAGAACGCCTTCGAAGGCATCTCTTTTGTCTTGTCTCTTACCTGCATATTTCTTACCCTTGACGTCTTCCAGTATGTTTCTGTCACTGAGGAAATTATCAGATCTTCTGTTGTAACGTAGAGAACTTCACAGTAGGGCTTCGTCTTTAACCTTTTTGGGGGCAAATGGATGAAGACAAACTTGACTAATACCCATAAAGCGTCGTGAACCGCTCTATAGAAGTTTAAAAGTTGCTCTTTCAAGTTTGAGAAGTAAATTATATCCGTAAAATATCGGAATTACATCCCAAAAGCTCACTTTTCTATCCAAAGTGACAGCGATTAGTTGAAAACCCATCTTTTCGATTGTAATTCAATAATTTTGATGCAATCTCTAAACAAGAATGAAAATTCCCGCTCTTCTGATTTAGTCTGTACATTTATACAAAAATTAGAGTAAAATTGTAATTTTATATTTTATTTTATTTTTCAGAGTGTATCGTTTAAAAAACAATATAATTGCGTGTCTTATACGGGATGAAGGAAAGGGAGTATCAGGTAAGAACAAGTATCTGGAGTGTGGACTTGGATGTGGACTGGTGTTACTAAGGGGTTTGCGGGAATAACATTTTTTGAGTCTCCTAATATATAAGGATTTCATAAGGATAGAAGAGTCAGGGAAAATATCATAAGTAGAAACATTTATAATGAAGTCTTTAGAGGAGTAAAATGGGTGGAATGGGATTATATATTGCTATTATTGCTAAGGGGTTGTTCGGGCCTGTTTGATCGAGAAATAGTAGGTGAATTATTGATATGGCAGCAACAATAAAATGAAAGGCAAAGAATCGGGTTATGAGAGCGTTGTCTACTGCAAATTTTCCTCAAATAATTTTTTTTCGCATGTCTTTATTTGACAGTTTTTGACAAATAACATTTCTCTCCTTGAATCCTGGCATTTGCTTAACTGATTTACTTGTAAAGAATTTAAAAACGAATATTTCCTGAAATTTTGTCACAAAAATATTAATTAATAAGGAAACTAAAAATAAAAAAAAACAACTAAATATTAAAGAAGCTATCGAAAAATTTCTAAGACATAAAGTCAGTAATATGGCAACAGGTAAATTCAAAGGAAAAATTAGAGGAAACGAAGGGAAATTGTTTTCGCTCGCCGTAACGGTCCATATCTTTAGCACTATCTGAAACCGAAAATAGAGAAATGTTCACTCAAATGAAGCATTACGCAAAAGAAGATTACAGACGTAATGCATTCGCCATATAACCATGTGACAGAAACTTATCTTCCCCGAAAAGAAAAGAAATAAAAGAGAAAGTCTTTTTTAACTTTCGAAGTGAAGAGTTTCAAATCAATCAACAGTCCAGTAATAAAAATGCTTATCAAAATGTGTTAGACCAAAACACATTCATGGTGTAGTGGTTAGGCTTCGGACCTGTGGAATGAAGGGTCCTGAGTTTGAATCTCAGCCCATCCCTAATAGCACTAATAGGGGTTTTTGTAGTTCTCTTTTTTGCATTTCTTTTATTGTGGATGGTCTTTTTTACATTACGAGTAGACACTCGGAAAAGTGTAAGCGTTGTGTATTTAAATTCGACGAGACAGTAAATATGTGCTCAAACTGTGTTCTCATGTAAGGTTTAGTAACGGGTCCTGTGAATTCATGTGCTCCAAAGTAGTATGTATAAATGTTACTTTCATGTTATGTATAATATCTTAAATGTAACAGTGTAAAATGCCTCCAGGTTTCTAGAATATTCTAATATTATTATTATTATATGGAAGACGAAATTGAAAAATAGACTATTTTTCTTATAACTAGTCTAATTCCCCAAACTTCTGACAATTTCCAGTTGGCAGAATGCGAAACGTCTATTTAGAAATAAAAGATATTTTAAGGAAGAATAAGTATGTTTACGTTATAGATCTCACTAATGTAATACTTATATTCGACTTCAGCAAATATTATTAGTTGCCACAAGACTGGGTGGCTGAAGTGGAAAAGAGTTTTTTTCACGAGCGAGACGTCGCAAGTTTGAATCTCGTTGAATGAATAACTTTTATCTGTCTCTTTTTTTTAAAACCAAAATGAGTACTTCATGCGTTGTACTAATATAAATGAAGGAAAAATTAACTGTAAAACTTTAGAAGGTTATATTTCTGTGATGTAAGCGATCAACATGGCGGCAGCAAATACTTGACCAGCATTAGACTTGTTACGACAAGAAAGTTTTTAATTTTTCTGCGCGTGCACAAATCATACCGAAACTGAAAACAGACCATTCAATAAGGTAAAATAAACTGCTCGGTATTTATCGAGAATTACTGTCGATAAATCCAAATACTAACATTTCTCTTAAACATTACGTGATATATCAAAGAACTTTTCCAAATGTCTAAACAGTGAGCCCTAATTTGAGTTGCTATTGTTTTAAATGTACTTAGCTGAATTACAAATATTATTGCAGCACTAACCTAATTAAATTGTTGGTAGCGGAATTTCCTAAAGGGTTCGATTCCTGGTGGAGGCTCAAAAATTTCGGTGTTGACCCAGCATCGTAAGGACAATTGGGGGGCTGCTATGAATAAAAGACAGTGGCGATCACAGTGAGAGCTTCGGCTCTCCTCTCCCAAACCGCCTGGTCAACGTGGGAGCAGTAGACCAACTCCTCCCTTCGGGGAGAGGCCTCATCCACTAGTGGATTGAATATGGCTGTGATTTATTATATATATATAGTTGTTCATATCAGTTACTGCGAGAAATAAAGGAAATTCCCGCAATCACGGAAAAAGCATTTTTCTGCCTGTTCCACAGAAACAGGAAGTTCTAGGTTCAGATGCACTGATCTTGTTCCCTTACAACACGAAAGCGTAATTATAATTAATAACATCACTTGCAAAGTGTCCGGACCGTAATCCATTGGCACTTCTCTGAGAATAAGCATATGTGTAGTCAATAGTCTATTCGTGCTTAGGATGCACTACTCTCACACCAAAGTTCTTTGTTACTCACCATTCAGTAGATTAGATAGCATTATTTCAGTAGTTCTTTTGATATATGATAAAATCCATGTCGAGGCTAACCCTACAGTCATCAAGGTAAAAGGAGGATCTCAATCTTACTTAGGTAGACGTGAAAATTCATTTCGCACTTCAATGATTAATTTTTCTTATCGTACGAAATTTCCATATTCATTTTCGCGAAGTGCAATATTTCTTTTAACAGAAACTCATTCAGATTCGTTATATGAATTTTAAAGAAATCTAATCTTAAACGAGCGATTTCTACTACATTGTGGCGTTTTGCTGGTGAGTAATGCATTGGAGTAAAATATTAGCCTTTTAGAACTTAGAATTAAGTCCAAAGTAGGAGGATACAAGGCTGTTGAGATGATGATGACTACTGTTGTATTTTCAATAACTTGTATTCAATCAATCTGAACTTCAGAAATATATCAGCATCTAGCAAATGGGACTTAACTGTAGTCGGCAATGCATATGAATATTTTTTATTAAATAAATACGTTAAGGGCTGCCACTGTCTTGACTTTCGATATGGCTCTATTCTAAATTTTAAAATAAATTCTTTTTTCTATTCCTGAATCGAATTCAGTTCCATGTGGTACCCTGAGATAAGAAACTCTAGAAAATAAATTAGGCGCTTAGGTGCTGCATCTATTATAAATTTCAGAATGCAAATCATCATCTTATATTTCAGATATCAAATGTTTTCGAATTCAGAATCGTATTCATAACGTTTCAGAGTATACAGATCTTAACTTGAAGGAAAATGAGATGGTATTTTAACATACGACTCTTTTAGTTTTCCTGGTATTGAATTTTGGATTTTTTCCTCAAAATTAAACTGAAAAACCTTCGGGAAATACAGATACGAAATTTGTGGAAATTGGACTTCTATCGAACTAATTTTATGAAATTATCTCTGGCATATCCATGCCCTCAATCTCAATACAAGTTGAGTGGAAATTCGCGCCCACTGAGAATACCATGTTATTCCTAGGAAAATTCTAAAACAAGATAATTCTTTGCAAAAAGTTAATAGAATGCTCACACCAAACATCTAGATGACAAAAATTTAGATTTTAACAAAATTTTGTACATCGATAGAGTATCTAACAAAAACCCTACACTAATTTTTCTAGAACCTGCCGTTTAGTAGGAAAGAAGAAAATGATAATAAGCCAAGTTGGGCGTACGGAAAGTAGTAGAAGCATTACTGGAAACATTCGCTTAAGTAGTTCTGGCGGAACAGGAGGTAGAGCGTTAGCTTATGGTTTAGAAGGTCCAGGGTTCGAGTTCTGGTCGCGACGTAATTTTTCTTTTTTACTTTTTGTGTAGCGCCTGTGGAAATGTTTTATAATTTGAAATGTAAAGAGAATACTACTATTTTTTAGCTATTTGTTTTTCATTTGTATTTTTCTTTTTATTTAAAATCTGGAAATTTAGCTAGAATAATTGTGTGTTCAAATAAAGAACAGAAACAGTATGCACATAAGTATAAATAAACGGTTACATTACAGTTACGGAATCAAAAATAATAATAATTTCGCATGTGTAATGTAACCGTTTATTTATTATTATTTTCATACTATTTCTGTTGTTTATATGAACACACAGTTGTTGTAGGTAAATTAGCAGATTTTAAATAAATGACCCAAAAAGAAAAATACAAATGAGAAAGAAGCTATAAAACAATAACATTCACTTTACATGTCAGAAACATATTGTAAAAATTAATATAACATTTGTACAGATGCTATAGAAAAAGTAAAAGAAAGATAGATACTTCAAGAGAAGAGCTTAAACGTCGAACATTTTCTACCGTAAGCTAATGCTCTACCCTTTATTCCACCAGATCTTCTGGAAGGAAGAAACGTTTGTAGTAATGCTTCTACTACTTGCCGCACGTCAGATCTCGCTAACATTTATCATTTACCCCTTTCCTACTAAACGGCAGGTTGTAGAGAAAATATTGCACTCTTTTTGTAAGATACTCTATCCATAGAGAAAATTTCGTTACGATCTAAATTTTTTACATCTGGATGTTTGGGTGTAAGTTCAAGGTAAAATTTTATTGATTGTAAAACGTATGACACCTAATGGTCCAACAGCGAGACTTCTCTGACTATGTGACAGGAAGACTATAGTCTACCTGTATAACAAATTTCAGACCTTAGTTCAGTATCGGATGGCGAAGTAACATCTTTTCTTCCGTCTACTAATTGCCTCATATGAAAATATAAATCAACTGAGACCCACGTCTGAGATGTTGTAGGACAATAGTCTATAACCTTATCTACTGTCACACTGCAGGGAGTTTCGCCTATGATATATCAAGTATTAAGATTATACGTTTTACAGAACGGTCACACTAACTACGCTGCCTCTTAATTACTCGAAAATTACGTATCGTAGGAAAAATTTAGAAAAGTGAATCGGAATTCATCAGGGAATAACAATACAAGTCTACATAGCGAATTTTTATTTGTCCGGAGTGAAACATATTACGTCACGGATTATCAGATTGTGTTATTAACAAAGCAGAGAGTTTACTGTGCCTGCTCAAATCTAGATTAAGTTACAGTCGCGTTGCTCCTTGTTTAATAGTTCCCATTCGTGTTGAAATGGATAATAGTACAACAACATTAAGAGAAGCCATCGTTTAAGCCTTTTTCGGTGATTCGAGATTATATGAGTCATGTTACAAATTTTTAATTTGGTACTCCACAAGCTACTTATCAAGATACTGTATAATTTGCTGAAAATGAAGGGAAATTATGGATGAAGATAATTTGTAAAATTTTGTGATGCTCGTTGATGTATTTCTTGCTTAACAAAATAATGTTAAATATCCATTAACACAAAAGCTTTTTATACAGTTGTGAAGAAAAAGCATCATGTTTAATGTCTTTATCGGGGATTTGAGTATGATATTTAACCAGATATTAGTATTTCAAGAAAACCAAAAGTTTGATCTTAAAGATATTCCATTAAAACCAACATTTCTTTATCTTTTTTCAAACAAAGAAGTCCATCCTTTAAACTACACTTGAAGTGAAATAAAAGGATTATTTAAAGCAATGGTAATGGAAGAGATCCGTTTGTCGAAAACTTTCAATTGAGAAACTACTAAGATAACATAAAGCATGATGCCGTGCTGCGTTTCCTATTATTTATTGTCTCCTGTTAAACAATTGTTGGGAGTTATTTGAGCAAAAACAACAATTTAAAAATGAATTGAATTTGAACTTTATTTAAGGCTAGGCATGTAAGGCACAGGCTGGAATAGGGGAGGGGAAAGGATGCGGACAGGTGTCGGCCAGGACCTATGTTTAATGTGCCATCCGGGCATCTGTCTGGTGTGATTGGAAAAACTTCAGTAAAACGGTCACCCTACTATAGAGGCCTAAACGCCATCAACAAAATTCAATTCAATAAATTCATGTAGAGAATACATTCAGCCGCATATTTCTCTCGCTTCATTGAAACAAGCGGACAATAGGTTCGTTTTTGTGATGTTTTCTTCGCTTCGAGGACATAACCAACAAATGCCGTTGCTATAACTGTCAGGAGGGTAATAACTACAAGTACTTGCTACTTGTCCTGTCAATACCTTTCCCAGGAAAGTATGGGGAAAAGAATCAAAAGCTCGTCTTATATCAGCGGTGAAAATACCACTATTATTTCGTCTTTCTATAGTAGAGTGGTGTACGACATCTCTAATTTGATGGTGATGAAATACATTGGTATAGAGACTGGAATTTTACTTTAAATTGGGTGTAATAATTTAGTAATAATTGGTGATAATCTGTTTACTATACAATTTGTTAATACTTTCCTGTTCCAAATAAACCAAGAAATAAGTCTTACAGCATTTTGTGAATTTTGTTCTGTAGTTTTCAGGACCTTATTAAATTCCTTCGGTAATTCTTAGATTTGCCATAATGAGTTAAAAACCTCTGTGAAGCTAGGTATTACAAAATTTTGAAATTTTAATGCCCGTGAAACTCTTAAACCATGGTGTCCCCCAACCGAATTTTTATTTAGTTGGTCAAAGGCTTTCTTCAATTCCTCTTCAGTAAAAGGATGGTATATAGATCATCATGTTTTGTTATTTTCTAAGGTTTGTAAGAAATGTTTCAAATTTGTTCTGTCTATCTATTTTGAAAAATATGTTTAAAAGTTTTCCCGTATAATTCGATATTTTTCTCACCACTATGCATTATGCGACTTTTATCCCCAAAAAGTTAATGAAATTTTGTTTTTCTTTTCTTTTTTGTAAATAAACGAGTAATGACGCTTTCTTTATCCCAACCTGGGCTAAGCGGCTTCTGAATAAATGGTCTTTCTTTTTCTTATTATGTAAAGTTTTTAAAACCGCATTTTTTTACAGTTATCAATACAGGTTCTCCTTGATACATACTCATCCAGGATCTTCTGTGCTCTTAATAGATGGTTTCTATTTTTCGCGTAATATATATATATTTTTTAACACATTGGAATGTCGCTCAACACCACCATTTAATTAATTAAACTTGTATTTTCCAATAACGCTCTTTACCATGTGAAATGCAGTATTACTTCATAGTCTTCTTCTAAGACTAGCTCTTCATTAAATCTCCAGATAAAAGTTGGACAAAAATGCTTCATGGCCTTTAGACTGAACTTTGCAATTACGCAATTGTGATCTGCTATTGGCGGTTTTCTTTGTATTTGCATCTGTGAATCTCGATTTTAAGAATGATATAAAGAAGATTGCGTCAAGCCTAGTTGATCCTTTATCATAATAATAATAGGTAGGAATATATTTGTTCGGAAATTTTTATTTACAAGCGTCAATTAGCTCAAAAATTTTTATCTGCTGATGTAACGCTTTGCTATAGGTATTATGGTATATACTTTCTGATGGGCATATATTTTGAAGTCACCCAGGAAAATCATAGAGGAGTATTGAAATATACGAATTTCGTTTGTCAACACATTTGAGAAAAATATTTCTCTCTTGTCAAATAAATTATGACCACTTGGAGCATGACAACTTCAAAATATTGTTCTATTATGTTGAAAAGTTATTATGTGGCCATTATAATGTTTAAAGGCATTATTGATGATAATGTCTCTTCTTGCCAGAAATTCTAGCGTTAGAAAGCACAACATTGTTGATAAAGTTGTAATTAGATATGTTTATATTATGTTCTGAAGTTCCTTCAAGGCCAATATGTCTATACTATTCTTTTCTTTAAAAAAAAACGAAGAGCCGATATACTAGTGTTATTATATGCCCCTGGTATATCCAACGTGGCTACAGTGTATATTTGTGTTGTTCCTTTATCTTTGTTCATAGTTGACAAAAATAACTAGTATTGTTTCTATAATTGGTCTCCTGTGTGTATACAGACGCAAACAAAAACAGCACGAGAAAGCACATTTATGAAAAATGAACTTTTTTTATTGAGGATACACTATTTTATTTTGTGTTCCTTACTATCTTTAAAAATTTTCCTTGTCTCAAACACTTCTTTTCCTAAGGTTAATGAAGCCGATCTAGAACGAACTTGATTTGGAGTCTTTTGACTAACCTTGTCTACCTGTATTTGTTGTTTTGGTTTGTTTTTTAGTGCTACAGGATTGGTGTGAAAAGAATCTTGCTGAGATCTTTTTCTCATTAAAGTTCGTTATCATTGTACTAATTGATAGTTATCTTTGATGAATGATATTTCTTTTTCTGTTTTATCACTAAAAGCATTAAACTCCTGTTTTATGCCAGCGAACTCCATATCACCCATTCGACCGTTCATCGTCATCTACAGGACCTTGGGTACGTGTCGAAAGTCGGAAAATGGTTTACCCCATGCGTTAACGCCTCAGCAGAAGCAGAAGCGAGTTCCAGAATTTGATTTTGGGAGGGGTCCAAGGTGTGTCTGGGCATGAAATGTATATTAAATATATATAATTTCGCTTGAAGTTATACTATTTTCCCATAAAACTGTGAGGTTACTTTTTTTTGGGGGGGGGGTCAGGACCCCCCTAAATACGTGCTTGGGTGTGCTCATCGACAGTGATAACTCGCGCCCATACACGGTAAGAAGGACCCGTGCTAAATCGAAGAATGTGGCTCGGAAAACCCCCCACCCGACGTTTTCGCCAGATCTTGCACCAACAGACTACTGTCCTTTTCGCAGTGTGCAAAACCACCTTTCCGAGAAAACAATGAAAAATGAGGATGATGTTCGACGAACAGTGATCCTATTCTTTGCCCCCTAAACCGGTGACTTCTTTCAGCGGGGAATTCAACAACTGGTTGACAGATGGCAGAATATTATGGAGTAAGATGGAGACTATTTTCCTGACTATCGGTAGTGTTCCAGGCAAGTTATCGTTCTTTTCCTCACGGTGCAAGAATACGACATTACTTATGGAATAAACTGATTAATTGTCTGTTGATGGCGAATGCCTGCTTCTTGATGAAACATGCAACACTGTATGTCCTTCAGCAAACTCACGGCGCCACCACTAATATTCTGGACTGTAATTACATTGTTTCCATAGACACAAACCAATTTTTAGTGAATAGTTAGTGGTAACATACTTTCGGCCACAGAAATCGAATAATACATGTGCCAAACTAAGACACATGCATCAAGCATATCAACAGACTACTTGGCAACTATTTTGAAAATTAGTGAGTATCCTAACTACCTGTCTTGCTATGGTTAATGCATGCATTAAAAAGAAAATAGTGAATCTAATTAATGATTTTCCGTCTATCAAGCTAGAAGTTTCAATCCTTATCATCATTAATACCACAATGAATTGAAATTGTTTAAATTTTCGTCAACCACTAACAGAATATTAGTTTATAATTCAGGGCTTTTGTGCTGTGTTTTAATTCTTGGACATTTCTGTGTATTTCATGGGTTTGCCACAAATCAATGAGTTATAGGGATGAGCAGCGAACTAATGGGAAAGTTGTGAAATGATAACGCGTGTAATGCTTTTACGAACTTTAGTCTAATTGAAGAGGTTATTCCAAAAAATAACATATTTCCACTTGTTACTATTTTATAGTTCAAGACGCCAATATGTTGTTGTTTTCCCAACTTGCTACCAGGTTTCTATTTCCAAATAGGAGTTTCTCCTTGTGAAAAGATCATTAGAAATTTGATGCAATTTCCATTGACATGTTTCCTTTGTATTGAATTGAATTTTTAAGACCTTGGAACTTTTGGCCCAGGCCGAGTGAATGAATTGGTGGAATGAAAAAAGTGCCAGAAAATTGCAGAATTCATAGAAAACCCACGCACACGGTGCTTGTCTACCACAAAAGCCACATGGCATGAACTGGGATCGAACCTACGACCCCAAACACCAGAGGTGAGCGCGGTTGTTTATGATCATTATGTTTTATTTATCTGACATGTCCTACGTTAAATCACACACAAACATCCATACGCAGTCCGGGATTTGAACTCACAACCTTGGAGTCGTTAGCCTAACACCTCAGATCTCACGGCTACGGTCGGCTATCATTGAGCCTCCGCGACCCATTTCCGTTGTGGTTCTATTTCCAAAGTGACGTTTCTCCTGTTATGTATAAGATTGTTTTCTTACCTTTTTCTTAATAATGTCGAAATTAAGAAAATATAGTCAATATGCTAGATATGGTCACACACGGCATCGGAAAGCAAACTAATAAACAGAAATCCGGTGAATTTTTGGATCGGGTCACCGGACCTACGCTTCGGACTAGGTCTGACCCGGAGGACGAAGTAAAGATTTCATTCTTTCCTTATTATACACTGTTGCGTTTGAACAGTCTTTCCATCTGCGGTGACCGGGAGCAGGACTGTTACTCCCCAGAGTACAAAGAATATGACACCGAAAAGGTCCTAACGATAGGAATAACATGAAAATAGTCGTTCTTACCGCCCATAAAATTAATTTTATCTTATCTTATCTTATGAAAATAGTCGCATATCCCTGGAAAGAACCAAAAGGCAAATACTCCCTCGGAAAGGATATTTCTGAAATAATTTTATGTTTGAAGTACTAAATAGAATAAAAGCATTAAAATCTTTTAAACTCTCAAATATAAAGTTCCCATACATAGCATACTTCTCAAGAAATCTAATATTATAATATGGATTGAATCTAACTACAGAAACAATACCGGTCATGGGCGCAATTGGATAAGATTCGATCATGAAGTAAACTCAGTCTGGTGATTTGGGTCAAGCCCGGGTTTCGAGTCATTCCGGTCAAGACTGGGTCATGGATTATACGGTCAAATTTCGGACCGGGTCACCAGGTTACCAAAAGTGACCCGGTTTCAGCTCTGAATGAATAGGTCTAAACGTGTCTTGAGGAACCTGTCGATTTCGGCAGAATACTAATAATGATGATTCGAAATATAAATATGTTCACATAACTAGATTTCTATCATACTTGAGTGCACCTCAGAGCTCCAGGCATGAGAACACGGTGATAAAAGTATCCAATATACTGGCCGGGATTTGAGCCCGGGCCCACCAATTCCTAGTAAATACTAATATTATTAAATAAAATATTAATCCTTCTGTACTCTCGTTCAAGAAACATGTAAACTTTCTGCATTGTATGCTCATTATTTGGCACAGAGTGAAATTAAACAATTTATGTCTCATATTTCTACAAACTTTCTCCCCAAATTTTAGCAGAAAATCACGCTTTACAACTAGTTTCCGAACACGAACTACTCAGAGACACCATATACAAGTACGACTTAGGCCTCTTATACACAGTTTCCAAAACATTTCTAGTTTCTTTTAGTTTCCAAACTAATAAGAACGTAGACCTATTACTTCAGGTTCCGTTGATTAAAACTAATTCAATGTCTACTCTTCTTGAAGTTATAAATTTGGGATTCTTATATCAAAAAGTTCAAACAACTATTTCTTTACCTCGCTTTGTATTTACCTCAGGCATCGAATTTCTTGAAATTGAGGAACAATTTTGTACATTTGAAAACTACTTATACGTATGCAAACCACATAGTTTCAGGAATTCACAACAAGCAAATTGCATAACCGAGTTAGTATTCAATCACACGTTTTCTTCATGTCAACTGCAAACTTTTGATTCTAATGCCTAATACATATACCGATATACAGATGCTGGCCTTTTACTTTCTTCATTGGTACCCTTTCATAGAACCTACAGATCCGAGACAGGAATCTCTCATAGTAAACCGTACGAAAATACTAATAATGCCTCTCTTCTTTCACTATAATCAGTGTTCGAAGTGGGAAAGAAACAGAGACGGTATGTTTTCCTAATATTTGCCTAGAGAAATCAGAAATTGATATAAGAACAAGTATAGCATGTGTTTCAGTAACTGTATGCGTTTAGCTCTCAAAAAACCAGAGCCGGTATGCCATACTGGTGCATACCGCCTCACTTCGACCACTGACTATAATGAGTTCGAGCATATAATCTTCAAGGACATGATCCTACCTTCCAAAATGCAAATCCAAACAGCTACTCATCATTTAGTATTAAACAACACAGAGCTGCTTCCTATACTTGTAGAAAATTCGACAATTCGACAGTTAGATAAATTAACAGCACAACTTAATTCCATTAAAACTCAAGGCAATCGACTCCAAACCCTAGAATTTGACCTTTCTTATACAAATATTTTTATAATTATAACAGTAGTAGCATAACGTGTAGAAGGAGAAGTGTTATCACTTGAAGGAGCGCCCATGCTTTTACATAGCCCCAAGTTGGCGCTATGGTTGTCTAGTGAAACTACGGCGCTGCAATCGCTAGAAGATCTAAGCTACCGGACAGAAACAATACTGTAGTGTGGAATTGAAACTTTGTGAGTTTGTTTTTGTGGTGTTTTTGTGAGTTGTAGGTGTGAATCTACCAAGATATCAGCGAAATGCCTTGCTGTTTCGTCCCGGGTTGTTAATCAGGATATAAAACTTGTCAGGAGGTAAGACATTTTTTCTTGCACCAAAAGAGAAAGGCAGTTTCGAAAAGTGGTGTAAAGCTGTTCCAAGAAAAGACAGAAAGCTAACAGCACGTTCTTACATTTGTGACGCTCACTTTTGCGAGGAATATATTGTAAAATCCGATAACTTTGTAATTAATGGTAAAGAAACGAAACTTCCACGATTGCGCTGGCGTTTAACATCTGATGCTGTACCCCACATTTTTCCACATTTGCCAAAATATTTAACAGTAAACAGAAAGAAAAGGAAACTTCCTACTACAAGAACAACAGCCCATTCACCAGTTCAAAGCAAAACCGAAAATGGTGACACACACACTTCAACCCCATCAACAATAAATTCTTCATTTGATGTCAGGATTAATTCTGATTGCAACAATTGCGTAAAGTTAGAACACAAAATAGATGTTATAAATCGAAGATTAAAGAATTCCAATAGACGTTTATCAAGATTAAAAACTCAGTTATCTGTTACTAAGGCTAATTTGTGTGCATTGGGTAGTAAAATTAGAAAACATCAGCGTAACAACTTTGAATGCAAAAATGATTCAAAGTTTCTGAGTAAGAAACAAAAACTTGTCCTTGACATGATGATAAAAAAGTGCCAAGTAAAAGATTCGCGAGGCATGCGATATACCAATGAATTCTTATTGGAAAGCTTGTTGCTGCATATTAAATCACCAAAGGGTTACAAACATTGCATGAAACATGATCTCCTGCCCCTTCCGTCAGTGGTTCATTTGAGAC
>JAGDQP010016317.1:14975-32411 GCA_022664845.1 Lepisma saccharinum | reverse complement strand
ATTATTATTATTATTATTATTATTATTATTATTATTATTATTATTATAGTGAAATAAGAAACGCAGAAAGACATATCCCTCGAGTTATACTTATGCTGAAGCATCATAATTGCATGTATGCGCCATTTTAGTGACTCTCAACTTCTACCCGTCACGATTGTACGAGTGCAATTCTTATTAAAATCCATAAACATACATGCCCAAGGCGGGTTCGACTACTTCGGTCATCGATTTGAAAGCGTATCGGGATAAAAAAATTGTAGTCCTGCTTCAGCATAAAATAAAATGTATGTCCATGTATAGTGTACATTCTCGAAATATTGCCAGTAATGTAATTAATAACATACAAGAAAATGGCGGTTTATATCCTTTTTTTCTTTCGGAAAGGAAAGAATTATATACATAACTTTTCAATTTTATTTTTTCTCAGCTACAATACATAACACGACCAGAAACTATGGCATGTTTAAACCGACGTATGTGGGTCTATTTGACAATAACAGACTAGCCAACCTAGAGAAGTTCGAAGGCGGGAGAGTTGCCAATCTGGAACGAAGGAAATGCGGGAGCTTACTGAGAAACTAAGCAACATGCTAAAGAGTTACAACACAAACATTAAACCACAGAACACAGATGTTAAATCTTCTAACCCACAGAATCCCTAACGCATGTTTTAGTTTCCCACGCATTTTGCGTGAGAGTTGACATGTCTTAAATATAAAGTTGTTGAAGAAATATTTTTATACAATTTAAAAATTTATTATATATCCAAGGAGTAGATTATGGAAGCGGCTGTGGCGATAAAGTACCATCCCGACATTTACTTGTAGGTCAGGAATTTTTCTTTTTTAGGACGGACGATTTAAAGATTCCAATCCAGATCTTCCCAACTGCTGAACGAGCAAACTATCATAGCTCCAAGATCCATTTATTATCACTCAGCTTATACATATACCATAATAACATTCATATTTAAATATATTTCCTTTGTATATATTTCAAATGACAAAAAAAGCAAAACATAGGATCCTGTACTAAATACTTTTTGTAAGTGGTTGATAGTACAGTTATACCTTATTTGCAGTTTCGCTTCTAAAAGTTGGACGGTATCAATGCCATTTAAATATATTCATATATGGAGGGACACCTGCTCGTAACTTTTTTCTTAAAGGTCAATTTAATGACAGACCGTATATCTTGCATAATTCTGTGAAAGGAAATCTACGTAATACATTTTAGAGCTATTAGCGTTAAATTTGTCCTTTCTTTTACATACCAAAATCTACTCCTTCCTCGTATTTTCATCTTTGGAAAAAGCATGACATCTAACATCTTTATTGTTAAGTTCTGTATTTTTACAGTTTGCAATTGCACATTTGTTATTATTATTCATCATTTAAGCACATATGTACATTGTACAATTTATATACACACAATAAAATATATAATACGCATATATACACGAAATAAATTTATTTAAGTTCATAGAAAAGCGCACTGTGATAATCTAGCCTGCGTGTTAACCCACGTAGATACAGAAACTACATATAGGTGTCCAAACCGTGACGTCATTGAAAGAGAGTCCGCAGTTGAACATCAGCGCGCGTAACGTTAAGGGCCTACCTATAATACTTTCGCTATCTTGACTCCATTATAAAGAAGTCACGGTGTAAGATATCTTACACCGTGAAAGAAGTCAAGTTGTTCCCGGCTTCTTCTCCAAATTAGTTGACAATTTCTCTGCTAGAGCACGTTGGTAACTGTGACAAATTCTTTGATATTTCTGTTCAGAGGTTCCTGTTTTTCAATCAAATTAAAGAGTGGTATTGACGATGAAAATTATGTCATTTCAATATCTACAGAGATTCAAGAAACAGTGAAGTTGTGAAAGGAAAGGTGATCATGCCACTCTTTCTAGTGAAATTGTCCGATTTAAGTTTCAAATAAAAACCTTTGAAACTAAAGCATAATTAATTTTATTACGTTCCTGATTGAAGAGTACATACCTGCTATGCAGAGGCCCGATTAAATATCGTATTTTGCGAAATCTGTTTAAAATGTGAACAATAATGTGACAGTGATAGACATTTTTAGATACTCCTCCGACCCGTTGAATGGGTAAGAATATGCGAAGTGATTTGCATTAGAGTAGTTTTAGCATTAGCTAAAGTCATATTATTTACACAGTTTTTTATTTAGTCTATTATGTGTTAGGGTAGGTTAGTGTAGGCGATTATAGGGTCTAGAAGAGTATCTAAAGTCCTTCCCTGAAGGAATACTAGCTACTAAACCAAAGTTTATTAAAGCTACTTCCTGTTTATCCAGAAACAGTAAAGTTCCGTTGGCTTTGAGTACATACTTGTCCCTTTAAATTACTATGTTTTCTCCTGTTAGAAATCAACCTTTGCATTTATATACTTGGTCAACATGAGCTGTATCGCATTTCTCTTCTCGATTCAGCTTTAATTTGTACACTGTTTTAGTACTAGTACGGTAAGGACTACGATGTCAGGTGCACTACATATAGGATAGCTGTGAGAAAGAAGCTTATAGGATTACAAATAGCAATAAATTAAATTCCAGTGTATAGGAAGTTGGGTTTGCTATTTTGAACGTAAACGAAATTCAACCTAAACTTAAATCAGTACTGCATAAGCAGGATCAGTTATCGTAACCGCTCCGTTAAGCGGTCCAGCAAGTGATCAACAATCAAATATGAATAATCATTTTAAAACTCGAGTGTCAAACGATTCCGATTAAAAAGTTCAATCTCTCTATGAAGTCATCTCAGACTGATTCGGAATGGCTACAAAAATCACGGACAGTATGTCAAGCGAGCGAAAACAGACTAATTATTTATATAACAAGACGATACTTTGAATTACACAAACCTCTGCTAGGGGCAACAAAACTTGCCTGAAAAAGTTTTATTATGAATATCTGCTCGGTGAAAACCTTTCATTATAGTAGGCGCCACGAAAGGTTTTCACCCTCGGGTTCCTGAGTTAATCTGCCCATTAGTAATGTTATTACATATTTATCAACGTCGAATATCAGTTTTGCTTGAAGAGCCGTTTTAGCAAATACAATGGCTTTTTGCTTTACACTACTATGTATCTTCCTGTTAAAAATCAGCGTTTGTATTTAATATCCTTGATATACATTTAGTAGTATTACAAAGGGTAATGTATACTTTAGGTCCCCCGCAAAAGTAAAATTTGTAGAAGAAATATATTTTAAACGTGTCTGGAAGTGTTGAAACGCACAATATAATGAAGTTTCGAGCCACTCATGAACGAAATAAGAGTGGAAAATATGAGGTACTATTTAGGTGCTTCTGCGTTCAAGACGATAACATGGCATGAGAGTTAAAGGTGATCTGGATCGAGTTTATGAAGAAAATATCTTACATTTCTAACCCATCTTTCCTGCTCAACATACTGTCCATGATCTTCGAAGCAAAATACATGTCATTCATAATAGGAAATGGCGCTACTTGTATTCATCCGCATGCTGCCATATTTGCATATGGTGAACAACTAGATTACTATTTAACGAAATAATAATGGCACATGCATTTTCGTAACACTTTTTGAATTGCCGACTATCGTTGAGTGTTTATAGAGTTACCTGCATAGATTATTTGTAAGATAATGAGTGATATGGACTGTGGATTTGGCTCAATAGCTGGCGGAAGATGGGGAATATAAAGTACATATTATCCTACCATGCCTCTTCTCGATGTAGATTGTAATAAATGCCATTCCTGTGTACAAGAAGCTTTGTTTGCTATCTTGAGCGTAAACTTAGCTTTACGCATTTGAATCTAATCTTTAATCAGTACTGCATAAGCAGGATCAGTTATCTTAATATTCAATGTAGTGTTCCTTGAAGTACTAAACGTTCCGATAAGAATGTTCGTTTTAAAACTGGAATGTCAATAGATTCAGATTAAATAGTAAAATCTCTAAGAAGTCAGGGTTAATATTAATAGAATTTCCCTCCTAATGATTAGTGAATTGTGGAAGTTGTCTAGGAATACACTGAAATAAGCACTTAATACATGATAATGTTAAGTATTTCGTAATTTATTATTTTCACAAATGATGTTCTAGATGACCTGAAACACACAGGAAAATAGCTTCAGATTTCTTTTCTTGAACATGTACAAGATCATAGCTACTTCTTTTATAGGCCGTCGAATGCGCTTCCAATGTATTTGCATTATTTCGGTTGCGTGGAATTCAGAATATGATGAAAAAATCAAGCGGTGACGTGAGTGCAAGAACACATGTACGTCCTAGAACAGTGTGTCTTTGTACTCACGTCTTCCTCCATTGATTTTATATCACATTACGCATACTACACATCCGAAAGAATGTAGATACATTGGAAGTAAATTTATTGTCATATAACAAAAGTTACTAATATAATGAATTACTCAAATTACACATTTATGTTTAATGCCCGAGTTCTTGTTTCATATTTAAGGCAAAAGGATCATGCGTCTGAACCATTCCTGTGTATTCATAAAAAGCATGTGCTCACTTCACAAAAATTTGGTCTCATTATTAAGCATATATAGTTACGTAACATTAACATGTAAGGAGTACTTACTTTAAGACAAGACAATCGTCTAGAATCTTACCTCTAGTAGCATCTATGACTCAGCAGTTTATTTAAATTGTTCTTTATTCCTCATAGGTGTAAGCACATTCAGCTTTTCACGTATTAATGTGTTTTATACTTCTATATTATTCAAAAAAGTCAACACAAATCGACTTGCTACCAGAATTTCCCTGGTCGCAAATTTATGTTTCTAAAATCCCCAGTGCGCTAAGATGACGTCATTGTTCAAGTCAAGAAAGTCGATATTTAATACCGTTTCTCGCAAACAAATTCCAAACTTTCCCTTACGTGCAGGCAAGTTTATATCTAATCGGGCTCCTGGAGGTAATTCAGTGTCATAGATGTCCTATTTTTAATCGCAGTCCTTCCAATATAATATAAATCGCAGGTGCGTTAAATGTGTTGAAGGTCATTTTACAACGAATTGCAAAAAGGTAAGACAAGCTGATCCAAAATATGCAAACTGTCAAGAGGTTACCCAGCAAATTACAAAGTTTGTTAGTTGTACGAAAACGTCTTGGCAGCTATGCTTAGAAAAGGTAAAGTTTCTAGCGAGAGTGGTAACGACAACCCGAAGCCATATGGTAAGAAGCAACCACAATCGATACGTATACTCAAGGTAGCAGATGTTTCACTTAGTTCAGCTACCATTCCACAGTCCTTACCTTTTATGTACACTTCCTCCACAGACTTGGCTCTCTCCTTCAACCGATAGAAACATAAACTAAATTACCTCCAACCCCTTAATCTCAAAATACAAACAAATACATACCCCCATTACCACCCAAAAATCCTCAACCTCAAAAACTACCCCGTAACAGACAGACCAGACACATCTCTGACATTTCTACTAACTCAGACTTTCACCAATTTTCTGCAGCAATAGAAGAAATTCTGGCTCCTAAGGAAGTTCCTCCGGGTCCCATATACCCCCTTGTTTTAGAGACATCTTTAGCTCATTCATGGCATTTGGTTCAAACGTAGAAGTGTCATGTGAAAAGAGCGATATTATAGATCTTTTTAGAGATATCATAGTAAGGATGCTTGCCTAGGTCAACCGTTTTACCTCCAATAATTGCTATGACGAGAGCACGCAAACTTAGAGCGTTAGCACTCCCTTAATAGGTCTTAATTTAAGGGATACTGACCATCTTAATATACTCTCCTGGAATGCAAATGGTATATCAGGTAAATCGTGAACTAAAGGATTTTCTTAATGACAATCAAATCCCCATAGCACTAATATGTGAGACTAAGCTAACTCCCACCGACGAAGCAAAAATTAACGGTTATAATATTTACGGGAAAGATAGAATAGGCAAAGGAGGTAGTCAGAGCATACTGCTTTGCAACATGCAGAAGCATAAAACATGAAATTCTGTCTACACTTAACCTTTAAATAGTAGCAATACGAATCAAGATTTACATAAATAATACACAGGTGTGCATTTGTTGCGTATATATCTCTCCGTCACTAAGGATAGCTACCAATGATATTAGGCTGAGATAACTTAGGCCTTGGCTGGTGATTTCAATAGTTAACACAAGTACAGGGTAAGTCAAAATGATGGACCCGATTTCATAAATTTATTTTGTGAAATATAATGAACATATCTTAATGTGAGCTACGCGCAAGGAAAGGCAAAAGTTCAAAGTTTAGTTGAGTTTAGTTTATGTCCCGCGTGGTTGCATTGTCTACCGCTACGCGGCGCTGGAAGCAGTTAACGAAAATGGCGCTGACTGGAGAGCAGAAATCGTTCTGTGTGGTGGATTACCATGTAAACAACTCTGTGATGAGTGTTCAATGGCATTTCCGTACCAAGTATGGCAGAGACCCACCTACTGGAAAAAACATTCGTACGTGGTTTGAAAAATTCAGAGATACGGGCTGCATCTGTAAGCGAAAATCGACTGGCCGTCCTTCAGCTGAGGAAGAGACAGTGGAACGTGTTCGCGCCAGTTTTGTGCGGAGTCCACAGAAGTCTACCTACCGGGCAGCGAGGGAACTTGAAATGCCACAGAAAACTGTATGGCTAATTCTGCGGAAACGTTTACAAATGAAATCCTATCGCTTGCAACTGCTACAAGCCTTAAGAGACACTGATTATGCTGCTCGAGCGTCTTTCTGTGCTGATTTTCTCACGTTAATAGAAGGGGATGGGTTCGCCGAAAGGTTACGTTACAGTGATGAAGCGGTGTTTCACCTTTCTGGAAATGTGAATAGACACAACGTAAGGATCTGGGGAACTGATAATCCCCACGCAGTTGTGGAACACCAACGCGATTCACCCAAGGTGAATGTGTTTTGTGCCATTTCCCCTGAAAAGATTTATGGGCCCTTTTTCTTCCTTGAACCTACTGTGACAGGACATGTTTTTCTTGATATGCTGCAACAATGGCTCCTTCCACAGCTCGAAGAGGATAGTGCAGATTTCATTCTTCAATTGGATGGTGCCCCTCCGTATAACCATGGCAGCGTTCGGGATCATCTCAATGAGGCATTGCCACAGCGCTGGATAGGCCGTGCATCTCAGGAGGATCGAGTTCTCATTCGTTGGCCACCTCGTTCCCCCGATCTGACCCCGTGTGATTTCTTTTTGTGGGGTTTCATAAAGGATCGTGTTTACGAACCACCACTTCCAACAACATTGGGTGACCTTCGCGCCCGCATCACAGCAGCCATTGCAGAGATTGACCGTGACACACTTCACAAGGTTTGGCAGGAGATAGACTATCGGCTTGATGTGTGTCGTGTTACGCGAGGTGCTCACATAGAGCACTTGTGATGTGACTGAAAAAAACTTTGAGAGTTACTCTTCTTACCCCATGTATTACATTCAGATATGTTCATTATATTTCACAAAATAAATTTATGAAATCGGGTACATCATTTTGACTTATCCTGTACTTTTGCAGTAGACGAGCAAACCTAAACGGAAACAAGTTGTATGATTATGTTAGGGATTCCTTTTACGAATACAGAACGGAAACCGGCCGGATGTGTTAGACTGTGCCTTACATAAACATTCCGTTTAAATTAACTATAGAAGTACAGGAAGAACTCGACTTCCATCACCTCCCGGTATGCGTGACAATAAGCAAATCTGCTAACACGATGGAGAACAACCGCTTAAACTACCACAAAAAGGCCGATTGGCATCTTTTTCTTTCAATTATTGCTAACAACTTTCGTATTGTGTTACACGGAGATGAAGAGGTGAAGGACGCCATGCAACAGTGGTTCAAAGACCTCCCCTCCGTATTTTATATGGAGGGTATTCGGTGGTTAGTTTCGCAAAGGGACAAGTGCCTGGATACTTACGGTAACTACTTCTGAGAAACAAACCCCATTCAAACAATTGTATATGCTTCTATCTACTGTTCAAAATTCATGTAAATATATGTATTACTGTCCCAGCTAATGCAATCGAACGGATTTCGTTTGAACGTCCCGTATAACTTCATGTACCCCGATAACCAATGTTCAATTTATATGTATGCAAACATTTGCTACTCTGTTTCTTTTATTTACTCCACAACGGTTCCTAAACCAAACTTTTTGGTATCGTCCTTCAATTCATTCATTGCAGTAATGAAGACAGAAAGATATGGCTATTTTAAACACAGAGGGACACAATTATATTGCTTGTCCCATACGTAAGAATAATTAAATTTATTCTTTTAATGGTGTGTAAAAACGGATTGAAGAATAATGCAATCGTCGAGCACCAAGACTGCAACTTTATCTCTAGTCACCACTAAGATAAAAATGTCTCGAAATTTCGAAGTAGTAAGAAGTAATTTAATATGAAAGTTTTGTTAATTTTTACATATCGATTTGAACTATCGAAAATGGGAACACCCGTACTTGTGAGGGTCACCTCGTATTATTATAAAATAAGGATTTTTGTATATATTTCAATATGTCTATCATCCTCCACTTGTTTTTCTTACTTTGTCCTTGTTTCGCTTTCGTTTACTATTATTCTGTTTTGTTGTATTCATTCTGTTATTAACCAGTTCCTCATCTTCATCCTTTATTCTCTATTTTCTGCAATTTATTATTGTCTTCTTTTTGTTTTCATTTCGCATTTTTATTTATTCTTCTCTCCTTTGCCCTTGATTTTCTTTTCCTATACTTCAGGGTTTCCTTTGTTCTTCTATAATGTTCTTCCTTTCCCGTTTCCTTCTAAATAGTATTTACCCATAGGGAGACAAATAATGTTTATGAGTAGCCAATTGCAACATAGTTGGTGAACAGAAATCATTTTACAAAATCTTAATAACGACAAATTAAAATTATTTATCGAAATTCTTATTTTTCAAATTTAGTTATCCTCAACTGTGAATATTTTCTTCCATTACCAAAAGCACATCTATTTTCAGATATAAGCACATTTATAATGAATCGATCAGAATTAAATGAGAAAAACAAATTAAAATTGAAGAGTAATAATAATTACCTATCTCCTTTTGTAAACGACTATTTATCATTAAAAGCCTCGTTATTTCACCTGGTAGATATATTGGCTAGATAACAAATTACACGCCTACTTCTATAGTTATCTTCATATCAAGAATTCTATAGCAACTTCATGCTAGACCGAAAACGATATTAAAGTAATAACCAATACATGTGTTTTCGTACGTGATATTCAAATAACATTTGCAAGAAACGTGTGTTACATTTATATTTAAAATTATCTATTTGATTGTTCCAATGATCTATATTTTTGTAAATTGACAGAAGGGATAAAATGATTGGATGTAATTATACATATGATGTAGGATGAACAGTATACACAAAAGAATTTTAAAATCTTTACAAATAGAAAATATTTTTAAAAATAAAGTTAAAACGAAATTGAAATAAAAGTATTATACAGTGCATTGCAAGTAAGACACTTGCGAGCGGATGTCGCTCAGTTGGTAAGAGCTAACTAAGCAATTCGAAGGTTCTGAGAAGGTCCCCGTGGTCACTCAACCTGCCTGAGGTTGTTTCAGCAATATTTGTTAGTCGAACCAAGCTAATGCCGGAATAATTCCCTCACAAGTAGCTTTAACCGACTCCCATCCTACATTCTAGTCCAGTGTTAACCAAATTTGCATCAAGGCCTATTGGAAATAAAATAAAATTCAGAATTTAATTCTAAATCATGGCCAATAAATAAATTTATCTCAGCACCAAAATTTGTCTCGAGGCTATAAAGAGATTGCAATTCACAATTAGGAAAAGTGGAATGCCAGGCAATACTATCTGAGTACACTATAATACAAGTTCACTGAAAATTTGCAAAGCCCATTTTAACTGACCATCCAAAAAGTTTGATCGTCTTTTTGTTTCATTTGGTTCAATTGTTTGTGACGTAGTATAGCGTCTGAATCAAAGTAGACAGTGAAAGAGATCTCGGTTTCTCTGCTGTCATTCTGAGCGGCCAGTGCCATCTATTTAATTAAATTATTCGATTATAAGAATTCAGACTGCGAACTTAATTGAACAAGATAATGAAATACTTTGATTTATTCCCCATCATTAATTCTGTTCACTGTAAAAGCGTCAAATCAATAGAATTACATTAGCTTTCTCTGTTTTCAATATAGGCACTTGAGTATATTGGTATAAAATTATGTGTGCATTATGCACACAGTAAATGTAATCCTGGTTCTTACTCTGTGCTACTCAGGAAACTCAACATCATCCTTCACTGTACAGTAGGGGACAGAGTGTAAGATGGTAGTCGACAAGGGTTGGATTTGCAGGTATAATCCTGGCGTGGTTACGGCTTCAACTTGCACCGTCCCCTTTCCTGGCAATAAATTAGCAATAGCCTTAGTCAGTTAATCTCTCGAATCGCGAATAAATGGTGTAATGTATACGGTGTAGGGTAACACATAGGACCCATTTGAAAAATTATAACCTGAAGTGAAAACTTTCGTCGAAAACTTGCTTCCATTTTGGGACAGGATATCCAACTGTTATATCCAAATAGGCTTATGGTAAACAAAAGGAACATGTTAAAACTTATAAAAAGCGCATGGATGTAAAGGTATGTCGTTGTAACTCTACTTATATGAACATGATCAATATTAAATGTTAAAACTCAATGTCATTGGTTTGACAAGGTTGCTAAATTGGTAAACACATTACTTAATTGAACTTTACCTACATCATTTTCTGGGATATTTTGTATCAATTAGCAAAGATAAACATTTCATGTGAAGCGAAAAACGCAATGCTGTAGCCTGTGATCATTATATGTGAAGCGAAAAACGCAGTGTTATAACATGTGATAATTACATGTGAAGCACAAAATGCAGTGTTGTAACCTGTGAACATTACATATGAAGCGCAAAAGTCAGTGTTGTAACCTGTGATCATTACATGTGAATCACAAAATGCAGCGTTGTAACCTGTAATCATTACATGTGAAGCACAAAATGCAGTGTTGTAAACTGTGAACATTACATGTGAAGCGCAAAACGCAGTGTTGTAACCTATGATCATTCATTACATGTGAAGCATAAAATGCAGTGTTGTAACCTTTGAACATTACATTTGAAGCGCAAAACGTTATAACGTGTGATCATTACATGTGAAGCACAAAATGCAGTGTTGTGATCTGTGAACATTACATGGGAATGAAAAACGCAGTATTGTAACCTGCAAGGTTCAATAAAAAGCTATTGTTCATGAATACTACCCACAGTTTGCGGTACATCATCGTATGCTTTAAGTATTATGTTTATCGTCTTTAGGGAATACCAAGTACCAAATAAATTGATGTGCTACTTTTCTAAAAATCAAATGTTTGCCATATCAGTCCAAAAATTCTTCGGAGTAAATGAAAGAGTAACGCAAGAGTTGTACTCTCAAAGGAAGTTATATCCATTTTACGAGTGATTTCTTTGTGTGACTATTGGTGAAGTGTTTCCTTTGTAATAAAACTAACTTAGTATCCTTCTTTCCGCCATAGTGACACAGAGAATCCGTTCACAGATTCTAGCTGGTGTTACACTGTTTGAAAATTATTGAAGCGTAGATTAAGATTCCGCAAGTTTCGCAAGGGTCAGTGCTATTATCAGAAATGTGAAATTTTCAATTTTATTTTGGAACTGCCCTAGGGAGTCCCAGAAAGGTCCTACAGACCCATTGTTTTCTGTGTCTTAGTATGGCAAAGAGCTTTCAAATGCAAGTTCAAGCATCAAAACCAGGATTATAGTTCGCTAGATCCGAAATGAGCCGTATATATGTAATTGCCGCTAAGAGACTCATTTCTGAGCGCCACTAGAAGAATTACCGTTCTTCATGATAACCAACATTATCAACTTAATGACAGTGCATTTGAACCTACAATATCCACTCAATTAATACAAAACAATTTCAAACATCTTTTCATGCGTCGTTTCCTTTATTAATAACTAATCATTTCCTTTACAATTGTAAGAAGTCGATGTTGTACCCTGAAGGTGCCTAGAAAATAAAGTATTTACAACTGCTCAAAACAACGTAACTTGTGAACTGAGACGTACGTTACGATTCACTCCATTTGGAAATATAAATTTGCAAACAAAACCACCAGAAAATGAGGTTAAAAAATGGATATATATTCTTCGTTAAAACTCAAAAGGCCCATAGCTATAATAGATGCTTCGTGTTTAAGGTTTAATTATCTTCAATTCACACGTTTCAGATAGAAAAAGCAGTAGATGCAACCGATATTTATTGAACAACATTTGAATTAAACGACTACACTATAGATTTACACAGTGCAGGAGATCAAATATATATTGATAAACCCCCTACACATACTTGCATGACTTATCCCATGGTTTAATTACTTTCTATTTGTCAATTGGAAACCAGAATTCCCATTCATTGATAATGTTCCATTTCTATGAAAGCAAGCAAGATGGAGACAGCCAAACACTTGACCAACATTATGGCTTTCATATTGTAACAACAAGTCAAATGCTGTGCTTGCTTTCATAGAAATGGAACATATTTTCAATGAATGGGAATTCTGATCCTTAATTCACAAATGGAAAAGTGATTAAATCATGACACAAGTCGCGAGAGTAACTTTGTTTCTGTTTGGGGTTCAGCAATATTTTTTTTATCCTCTATACTGTTTGAATCTAGTGTTTTACTGTCTAACTCAACAACCCATGTTCAAATCTTGCTGTAGCGAACTTTTTCCCCATCTTGCACCCGTGACCTCTCTGGCTTGTTACCTAACACGTACACTGTAAATACAACTGACAAACCACCGTTTTGCTATGTCGTATCGTGGTTCAGTGCCGGTCCGGGTGGTCGAGCTGGCTAGTGCACTGGTCTGGCGACTAAAGGATCGCGGGTTTGAATCCCGCTTCGGGCATGGACGTGATTTTAAATGTGTTGTCCGTATGTTAGGATAAGTAAGATAAACGCAAACTAAAGGTCCAAATGGTATAAATAAATGTAATGTAACAGGAAGTTGAATAAACGAGATTTTAAAAAAGTGGTAAGGCTTTGACTTACTGAATAAAAAACCGGGTTCGAATCTCGACGGGGGCAAGACTTTTTCTTCTTTCAAAATATAATTTTATATGTTCATATTTATTATTAATAATTGATTTTTTGCATTTTTCGTAGATTATCTTAAATTAGTGACCAAGGGCTCTTGGAGGTTAGGTAAAGTTAGATGCGGTCATGTATAAGTCAAATCGCTATCATAATTAGGACGGTTGTACTAATGTTTCTGATTCTTGGATAGGTTTGAAACGGATGTCTAAGGTGAGATTTTGTCTGCGTGCGATAGTTGCCACCTTCCCACGATTTCACAAAATTCCGCTTCTTTTGCAAATATTTTATCTCTTTTTCTTGTTCTTGCAACCATTCCTTGCAACTTTTCCTGCACATTCTTCTTCTACACATTGGGCACGATAAACATCCCTGAAATCTGTTTTCAAGAAGCTTTCCTACGAGCTATAACGCATATCGATATGATAGTTAGAACCGTGATCAGAGCTGTGAAAGTAATTGTCTACTATTTTCATAAAATTTTTGGCGAACGTCTAAAAGGTAGTATGCAGGTTCTAAATCGGTAAATATACCACACACAGTAACGGTACGAAATGAAACCATAAAATCACATTTATTACTGAATTTTTTCTGTACAAAATCAATGTTACATTTTGCTTTTTTGTTGATCATCCATCTTAAACAGTCTCTGTGCTGTTGCTAGATAATATTCTATTATTAAAACTTCTGGTTATTGTACATAATACTTAACTTATTGTCCATGATAGAATAACACATTGCAAGCGAACAAACACCAGTTGTGAATTTGCATTAATCTTTGCCATTTTCTCCCAAACAGTCATACAAAGACATAGCTCTTGACCTCCTCATGAGGTAAAGTGCCCAGTAAGATATCGCGTAAAGTAGAAAGAATATTGGAAAGAGGATTAGAGACAGTCGATCTTCCCATCTCCAGTTTGGATGTTGAAAGAAACTCTTTATACACTCAGAAATTTTCGTGCAACATGCTGATGCTTGATCGACGCGGTGGTCATCATCCGACGCCTCCTGTAAGAAAAATATACATACTTGTTAAATAAAAAAGAACTATTTAATCCATTATACGTTTGTTATTACATTGGACACAAAGATCCTCAAAAAAGAATTGGAAATGTCACAACTGGCGCTGGAACTACATTATCTGTACACGCAGATTGATATGCATAGTGAAAACAATGCAATGTGAAATAAGTTTGTGAATACTTTTTCATTATATTATGATCGTGAAAATCACATAATTAGGCAAGATGTTCAAATCGCATATCAGTACAAAGCAGTTTAGGCTCAACATAGACAGTAAGGAGCTACAGAGACCCCTCTTCATAAAAAAAGTTTCTGGGATCACATAAAATCTATCTTTCCGTGTACAAATAGGGTTTCAGTGGGTTTCTAGCTTTTCGTTCCCCTTCCTATGGTTAGCAACGCATCACGTTTGATATAACAACACAAATATGAACAATACATATTTAAAAAAAATAATAATCTTGAATTTTCTCGTAAAATCTTAGGTATAAGAACTTTCGACTTTACTTGTTAAATTATTACTAAGGCAAGTATTTTATATGCATGTAAAATGAAATTAGAAAAGAAATATTTACAGAAAGATATTGCAAAATCAACATAATGTTTTCTTAGATTTATGTAATATGAGCTAATATGTAAAATAAAATTATTCGATTTCAAATAACATCTATGGTAATAAAACCAGTACTCGAAATTTAAATTTATAATTGGCAGTATATTTTCAGAAATAATACCGTCAAAAATACCGTTTGCATTTTTTGGGACTACTTAAATTGTGCCATCCAGATTCTCTCTTTTCTCTGCGCAGTTTAATTTTTTGAACTTGATTTGGTCAATTAGATGTTTCAATTGTTTAGTTTATTGATTAACATAACATATAACAAAAGAAAATAGCAATACACTTTAAATATTTAAAAAAAGTACCCGGAACATTTTAGTCTTCTACAATCCTATTGTTACTCTCAAACTGTACATTCGAAATATAGTATCTTAAGAAAGATTCGCACTACGAGACTGGATGAGAGACATTTCCTGAATAGCTGAACTTGTAGTAAGAACCTGTAGTTCAACTGTCGTGCATACATGATAAAGTGTGATGAGAGGCTGATTTCGCAGCGAGATACTGTATATAGTAAGGTACTCTGTGGTGAATCTGGGATAAACGTCGTTTACCAGCCGTTTAGAAACTTGGGATTCAACAAAGATGTTTGGACTTATTCAAACATATCCTTTCTTCATTTCCACTTTGAAAGTTTTCCATTCAATTTATATGTGAAACAATTTATGTATTTCTAAATAAGTTTACACTTATATGAAACTGTTTATTCAAAAAGTGTCGGTATAGAGGTACCGGTATACTATACAGGCGTATACCGTCCCATTTTGAAAACTGAGTAAAACAGATCAAAATGTTCTTGGAGAGTAATTTTAAGTGTTTAAATAACCAGAAGCGACCCTGTAAAATACAAGTAAGACCTTTTCTTAAGCGACCCTGTACAATCCTTATCGTATTGTAGTGGTTCGTTTACAGTCTTAAATACCGCAAGTTGAAACGTATATAAAATAGATGTTCATTATGTTCCATATGTAAAACAATTAAGAAAAAGAAAAGATAATATTCCGTTAATTTTTGTCAATGGGGTATATTGACTATCAATAGGACCACTACTATTAAATCAACTTGCTTGGAACATCATTCTACATAACCATATACTAGAACCATTCTTTCTACATAACGTGAGCCAATCTGTTGTTGCCCTTATTGCTGATTGAATTCCAATTATCTCACGTTGTGGAGAGAGAACCTATATTTGACACAATCCTTTGCAATTCCTAATTATTCTACCGTAATGGTTTACAATTTATTTGAAAGGTTATAACCAACAGTTTAATAGCAAATAAAATGCGTTACTGTCACGTGCTATCGATACACACTAAATTATAAGACGAACACTCAAACAGACAGTGACGGATATAAAGAAGTTTAAAATCTTAACTTAAGAAGATAATTATTATATTATAAAATATTATAAAATTGTTATATGACAATGTATTGAAGAGTAAACAAAACGAGAGAATATTAAAAAATGCTATAGAGACAGTCTTAACATTGGTATCTGTGTTGGGAATTAAGGTGAAGACAAGAGTGAAAATCCAAGTTGAATATATCCAGTTTTGAAAAATAGCTGTATAACATTAAAATTGCTATATAATACATATTAAACTTGCTATATGATGTTTAAACTGTTATATTGCTGTGGCTCACTTGGTAGAGCGCTCACCTATGGTGCAAGGGGTCGTCGGATCGAACCCTGCTCATGCCATGTGGACTTTGTGGTGGATAAACACCGTGTGCGTGGGTTTTCTCGGGGAACTCCCGTTTCCTCCCACTTTCTTTCTTCCAGAAATTTATCCCATATCATCCATGCGGCCTGAGCCGTAGTTGCCTAAAGGCCTTACAATAATAAATTCAATTCAAATTCAAAATAATATTAAAAATTGCTATACAACGCTAAAATTTGATAAATAATATTAAAATTACCATATTATATTAATATTGCTATACACGAAGAAAAATCGATCCATAAATTTTAACTAAACAGGTCCAGTTAAGGTTTGTTTGGTACAGTCAACAAAACATCTGATACTACGAACTCAACAAGAGCCAACTTGTATGGTACATGCAGTAAACACAAATGGTAAAAAGGGTTCTACTTAACGCAACTAAACGTAGAGCAACAGCTACTGAACAATATAGTACCAAGAACTGAACGATGTTTGGTTGAACTCCAACAAAACATGTCTGATGCCAGTTAGTATTATATTATGCAAACTGTTATTAAACATTGCAGTAACAGGCACCAAATGCGTAATGAGGAGAACGTAACTGGGCGGTTATAGTTGCTGCAGTCATATACATCCAGTGGAAAGTATATTCACTGAATGTCTTGGAAATTGGCAGCCAGTGTGTTTGAGAAATGTCGTCGACCCGAACAGTAAAGTAAATCCGAACAAAAGCACCAGAGGTGCAAAAAGAAGAGCCAAGTTCTTTAGCCCTAAAAAGGTGTGAAATGGGAGACGGATGAGCCAAGTTCCTTGGTGACAGCATGTAACAGGAACAAAGGAACTTGGCGCGAGCTGGCAAAAGCCTTAGGGTTGGGGCGGTGGACATAGTGGGTTTTAGGATCCCTACCACCCTTATAGCTTGAGGATCATGAACCTTG
>JAGDQP010016316.1:0-40813 GCA_022664845.1 Lepisma saccharinum | reverse complement strand
TTTTTATAATGTGTTTTCTTCGTTTTTAAATATCTAATGGCTCTTTTCCAACTTATTTTATTAATTGTATTCTTGAAAGAATTTGAAAGTTTTCGTGAAGTAATTTCACCTGCACTAAAGTCGAAAACATCTATTTTTTCTTTTCTATTATGAATTTGAATGTCTTGGCCTTTAGATAACTATGTCTCAGGCCAAATTAGGGGTTGGGAGAGAAGATAAAATGCAAGTTGACCACGGTATTAAAGGTATTATCCTGGCATCAGTCTGGTCTGACTGAAAAGGTTTCCTGGAAAATATAATTCGGGATTGCGTGCCATTAGAATGGAATCCAGGACCTTCCGAATTTCCTAACCAACGCTCTAGGAACTCAGCTACGGCTGAACTGAAACATCAGTTTGTAATTAATTTTTCAGTTTTCTTGCCAACAGCTGCCATTCTTAATTAGTAGATTATCTCAATAACTGATACGCATTTTTTTTTCTCTTCCATTACGTTCGTTCGCTTTTGAATAGTTAAACAATATTCGGTTACAACATTGAATTTAGAACTTAATAGTCAGGTATGTTTTTAATAATATTCAAATATCAATCTGTTAATATTTAATTATCAAGTTCTGATGAATCTATACATGGAGAGTTGGTCATTCCGAAAAAATATACTTTGTCGTAAGTTATAGCTGTTCTGTTCCGTTTGATAGACCATGTGGCGTAACACTGCTCCTTTTTAATTGGAAAATAATTGTAAAATTAAATCTAGAATATATTATTGTATCTACAAAGATAAAGAAATTCTACAAATAAATATATATCTTTCATAAATATTTCACAATAAAGTCAATGAAGCATTTTGTCTCGTCTTAATATTATTTGAATACAGAAGATGGTGCTCTTATCTATAATCTGTTTATTAGCAAAGGTCTGGCAAATACAAAGAGAATAAAGTCGGAAGAGCTTTAATATGCAATTAATACGTGTTATTCTACAGCTACTGAAGTTTATTTAATATTCCTACTATGTGAAAGCAAATGTGAAATTCTCCTTTTCTCGCGTAAATAAATTTATAGGCTTTCCTACCAATACCAGATGTTAGTATTCTTTTTCGATAGATCTCCATTCTACAGAATAATCTTATATCACAAATCGATGTCTCCGTGCATAAAGATAAGTCCATACACGCTAAAAATAAGGTTGTTACTGATTCTAATAGCATACTGATACTGATTCTCAGAAGTGATCTTTTTATTCATCATGAACATAATACTAATATCTGAATGGTAATAGTTGTAATCAAACTATGCATCTGACGTTTCTCATATAGTGTTAATTAACTTCTGAAAATGCATTTTGTTATATTAAATATTAAATTGAAATATTAAATATACTATCTTTGTGCACGGATACGTCAAAAATATTTGAACAGCAGAGTTAAACCAAATTTGTATCCAATTACTTTTTTTTAATGTAATACCAACAATCAATGAGATATAAATTATCTCCTTCTTAATACATATTTCGTTGCAATCAACTTTACTTCGATCTCCAGTCACTTATAAAACCATTCAGAATTATATGATAATCTATTTGATATTAAACTTAATATTTACAACTGTGTGATAAAGTGCACTAAATATAAGAAATAATATGGGTAATACACAAGAAGATTCCTTTAGGAAAAGCGTTCCATCTCTTCACGTCGGAGCCAAATTAATTGTAATATATTTAGCAAATTATTTTTCTTAAATACACTAATTGTTCATAGATTTTATGAAAGCTTATTATTCTCTCAAAAGCGAATATCTATACAATATCATGACATGTTTTGGAATACAACAAAACGGGTTAAAACTAGTAAGTATATGTCTCAGCGACACCATAAGCAGAGTACGGGTGGCTGATAATATGTCAGATAGTTGCAAGATTCGCAACGGATAGAAACAAGGTGATGCTTTGTTACCACTACTGTTTAAATTTGCTTAAGAATATGCAATTTTAAAAATAAAAGAGGACAAAATGGGGCTAACGTTGAATGTCTTGAATCAATTGTTTGTATACGCAGATAATGTAGATTTCATAGAGAACGATAGATACACTACAAAGTAACAGCGAGGTCTTCGTAGAATTTAGTCTTAGTTCTTATCCGTCTTATTCGATGAAATAGTTCTACAGGTAAACATAGAGAAAACAAAATAGACGATAACAAGCCGAAACAAAGAAGATAAAGGAAATCGGGACATAATAATTAAGAATGATCATAGAGAAAGTAATCAAATTTAAATACTGAGGGGCATATGTGACAAGTAAGAACGGAAGTCATGGAAAAAAATTAAAGTCTATTAAAATCGGGCAACGCATGTTTCTATTCAGTCTAGAAACTCCTAAGCTCGCGATTAATATCGAGAAAGCCAAAACTTAAAATATACAGAACAGTTATTCTGCAGGTAATACTTTACGGCTGCAGAAGTTGAAGTAAAACCTTGGTAGTTAAACATAAATTGCGAGAGTTTAAAAATAAGGTCTTCAGATAGATATAATTTTTTGAAACGGGCGATACGACCGGAGAATGCAGGAGACTACATAATGGAAAATTTGCAAACATTCCACGAACTCCACACACTATATCATTTGCTCCATATTATTAGAATAATGAGATCACGATGGCTAAGATGGGTAGGCCATGTAGCTCGGATGGAGGAAAACGATGTTTGTATTCCATCTTTCGTGGTAAGCTGAAGAGAAAGAGGCCGTTAGGGAGACCGAGACGTCATTAAAAGGATAATTGTAAGAGATCTTCGAGAGGTAGATGTTCATGATGAAAACTGGTCTGATCTTGCCCATTATAGAATCCAGCGGCGAACGATTGTTACTGCAGCTATGAACTTGCGAGTTCCGTAAGCCATAAATTTAGTTACATTTTTTTAACTTTATTGTAAAATTTGAATACGATTCACTCTTTAGTTAGATGTTATTTTATTGTTTTGCTCTTAAGTGTGTTTTAAGAATGTTAATAACCAATTACAGTAGTTAATAAGGATACTTCCTTAAACTATTCTTCAAGACAAGGAACGATTCCATTAATATTTGATATTTCTGTAATTGAATCCAGACCTGAAACCGGGTAACTTTCCCCAACCCGGCCTGACCCAAACATAAGTAACTTGGCCCAAAACGTGAACCGAATGACCCATTTCAGCTATGGTTGAATCAACGATTACACGTATCAAAATTTTCCCCTCCTTTTATTAATAAAAAAAAGATTCTGTAAACGAATCGAACGTAGACACATCCTTCACAAAATGGAACACATTTAAGTCATGGGATATATTTAAAACTGATAGATACTAAATGATATTTCATACTATATTGCAATAGGGTGATATTGCAGAACTTGCATATAAAGACTTTCGAATGTAAGAAAGGCGATTATGTTTTGCCTATATATCGTATCCATGAACAGAAAATGCAACAAAAATGTTGAATATCGAAGAATAAAGCCAAATGGAGCTTAAATATTATATTTAGATGAATATAACTTAATAAAACGATTCATATGGACAAGTTTAATTGTACATACCATGATTTGAATATAAAAGTACATGAAAATGCTTAAGAAACATTGTATAGTAATGCAGTATACTTGAGAAGGAGTTTTCAGTATCTAATCTATTAAATATTTACTCTGCAAACTACCTGGTTATTTGGATGTCACAGTCGCATCTAACGTTGCCTATTCTAAAACAAAATACATTCCCCAATAAATATATAAAGCCACGGTTCATAACTTCACTTGTATTTTATTGTATTTTTACACATATAAATAATGTTATCTATAATGATACAAAGTATGGTTGAAATGGGTTCAATCGTTCTCTTGTGATATGCAAATACGTATTTACAGATTAAGTGTTGTCCTCATGGAAATGGTTAATTAACTTAAAATTACAAAATTTACCAAAAACATTGAGTGAAATGCTATGATTGGTTGGAATCAGTTTTCTATTTTTGAAGGAGTTAGTAAATTAGAACTTACAATTCCATTGTTATTACCATGGAAACCGTTCTCGAGAGAAAACTGTTGCTTCTAGTTTAAAAGTTTAAGCTTTGATCTAAATATCGAGACACATCTGACTGGTATAATCGCAGAACAAACTGTTACAGAGACACCAGGATAAAAAGAAAAAAAGTAGTGTAAAAGGATCCCAACAATATTAACTCACTGTCAGTTCGAATTCCGCACATCTTCAGTCTCTTAAGTTCGTTAAAATTGAAAAAGGTTTCCCTCTTGAACAACAATACATTGTTCAAAGTTACTTTCTTAAACTTTGTCCTTCAAAATTATTAACATACTACACTCTAATAAATAAATATCTTCAAATATTTGATAAAGGATTAATCAGCTCTTCAAATATTACAATGAAAGGTACAAATTTAAATGTAATAACATTTTCTTTTATTTTCCTTAGAAATACAAAGGTGTTACATTGTTTCTTTTCGTGAACATTTTGTTATTGACTGTAAAATGTTTCGAAGTTTGTTCATAATCAGAAAGCTGTATTCCTCTTATCCGTAGTACCCATATCCGTATCCAAGACCATAACCGTAACCAACAGCTGGATAAGCAGAACCAAGACCGTATCCATAGCCAAGAGCCGGATAAGCGTAGCCCACTCCGTAAGCAATTCCTCGCTTATCCCTTGAGGATTTCTCAGCAAAAGCAAGAGCTACGAGGGCAAAAATGACGAAAAGAGCCTAGAAGAAGAGAATAAGAAAATGATTATTTACTCTTTCTGTTAACCTAAAATAGTCATAATGCTTGTCAATTTCTTCTATATGTAAGTGGAGTGATAAGTTTCTATTCACATATTATATCTACAATGTGATATTCCTTCAGGCTCAGCCTGTTTTGACTATAGTCGTAAACTGTATTTTCATTAACGTATAAAATAATAAAATAATTTTACAATATACAATGTGTATCGCAAACTTCCTAATCACAATGAACAAGGGTAAGCCTACTGCGTTATATGCAATGTCACTTACCAAGAACTTCATGATGCTGTTTGGAGTGGTTGTTTCGTTGCCTTTAAACACAGACGATGCTTAATGCTTCTCGTATGGCTTCTTTTATATGTAAACTTTGTCCTTGCAAATAATCTTGATTAATACCATTGTTTTCACTTCTCTATTTTACATAAATATTATTATGATTTCCGCTACCATTCTTGTGACTAATGACATTGAAATGGTATTTCTCTTCTTCGCTTATAAAGTTGAATGTCCATCCCTTTCCCATGCAAGTACGTAATTTATCCGTAACTACTAAACCGAAAAATAGACTTGTTTACATAAACAAAGGAAAACAATATTGGCGTTTATTTTAAAATTCCTTTTATTTTTAAGTTGCATTACGACGGCTTAGCTGGAACGAGGAATTAATTTTGCCACAAGAGTGTTTATCTTGGAACTTTATACTCCAGTTAATAAAGGACTCAGAAATAATTGTTTTTATGTTGAGAAATAATAAACTGGTTTGCCTAATGATGAGGTTAGAGTGATTATGTTTGAATCTCGTGTATTTTCAGTAAAAGTTTGTTTTTCAAAAGTTAACTGATATTAAATACTTGTGAGTATGCGGACCAAAGTACCGCTAAATATGTAGCTAACTTTATCGCTTAAGAAACTTGACAGTGCATCGCCATAGTAACGAATTTTCGTCATTGTATTCAGTCCTGAGTAACATCAAGACAGCTTTCAGTACGAACTCCTACTTCTCGACCGATATTTTAAGTTACATTTAAGTTTGCGAATATGGTAATTACAGCTTGTTTCAATTCCCAGTGCAGGTGGTAAAACCACGAATGAACGAATCAACAGACACAGGCAAATGGTGAATGTAGTGGTGCTAACTGGAGAAGTTTCGTGTGAATTATTATATAAGGCCTAGGCGCTTCTCTACGTAGGTTTCTGTATTTTGCTGCTTAATCGCTCAGTTATGAACGAATAATAAAATAATAATTTGAAATAGAATATTTTAAACAAAACTTGGAGAAACTAATTGTGAAAAGAGCATTGAATTATCTGTTTTCACGAACTATGAATGCTTCCCATTCGCTGCCGATTTCTCCGGAGATTAAACAAAATAAGTAGAGGGAATATACACACCACAGAAAATGACAATAAACAGAAGTGGTATGGGTAGGCTTGCCTCTTTATTTCTTTGTTAAATGTAAACAGTTGGTAGAAAAAGAAGTAAGGTATTCTTTGGTTCCGGTTTAACAAGCTGAAGAGTGTATTTAATGTCATTCTGTAGAACAGTCATCAGCAACTCATTTCCATTTTGAGTGGAACAGAGCCAAAAATTCTGCCATGATAGTTAGTTTTGGGGGAAAGTAAAACCAAATCAAAGATAGGGTGTGAGTAGAATTTTGCAGGGCTTCAAGAAATTTTTAACAGTAAATATTTTAATGGTGGGGAGTGCTTTACAATTTCGATGAATAACACCACTATTTGGGGTCTAGCAGAATCCCTGATCAGGGCTTAGCTGGCAAGCGCATGATCACGCAGTGTTGAAGTGATAGTATCTCTCGTGTTTGTATGTACTGAAGCGAGTAGAGATGCAAAAGAAACGTGAAATTCGTTCATTTTTAGTGCAATAACTGACAACGTATTTGTTTTAATATTACGTATTCATTATCATTAACGAACGGTCGTAGTATAAGTTATACCGAGCGTCCGTAACACAGTTAGTAGAATGTCCATTTAGCAATCGGAAGGTCTTGGGAACGATCCCAGAAGCTACTTATTTTGACTAAGTGTTTTCCAGGGTTTTTCCTGTCACACCAAGGAAGTGCTGGGATGATAGACCTATCTACAAACTAGAACCTTCCAATATCATCTCCCCCATCCTATCCTGGTCTGGTTATAAAGCTCACGCTAATGGAGACCAGTATTTCTATTAATTGAGTTCATTAGAATGTACCGTCATTGTCTTATCATACTCCTATGCACGCTAGCGTTGGCAGAATTAGAACAAAGAAGATTATCGGGCTATTGGTAATTAAAATCTGTTTCCTTTTGACCTTCAGGTATCTCTGGCTTATCCCGAGATAGAGGAGAGGATTGCAAAGGTAGCGGCTAAGGCCTTACTTAAGGTTTTATAGTGTTACTTGCCTGTTGAAATTGAGGGAAAACTCGAACCCACGTATCTACCTACGAATCAACTGATTTGGTCTGAGTGTATCGTTTACATAGAATACAAGTAGGACGGTAATCAAACCAGCACCACCCTCCTTGTCTATTGGGCATAGCGGGAATAAAATATTTGTCTAATACTCTGGGTCTTGAAGCGTATGTTGCAGATTTTGGGATACATATTTTTCCGGGGAATTGCACATCCATAATTTTCAAAGGATTTATTAATTTGTTTTTAACTTCCTAAACGAGCTTCAAAGGACTGACAGTGGGGTTTTGGTAAAGTAGGCTCCGAACCACTCCGTTCAATGAACTGCAGTGGTAATTGAACCTATGACAACGCACAGAGTACGTGCTAACTTCTTGGCCATTCCGTGTAGTCATTTTTTTGTGTTAAGGATACTACACCGCTTTGCAAGTGGAAATGCCTTCTTCATCCGGTGACATTTGTGATCATATTTTGTTGAACTGAATTGAAATAATATATGGCCTTCAGGCATCCATGGTTCAGGCCGCAATAGGGGAGGGAAAACGATTTTCGAAATAAAACAACTGTTTCGTAATAAATTCTTAAAATTTATGTAAGAATGAAATTTTATGATCTATGTTTGACTTGTATCGTCTAACAAGTAACACTATTTCACGTAGACACTCAGATCTAGAAAAGATACATATACATATTTAAAATCAGCATGAAAAACTGAGTTTGTATGTAAAATATTAGGTGCCATTGGCCAGTGGTTGTTAATACAATAGTCAAATTCTTCTCTGTAGAGAGTGATATAAAAGTGTTGAAATAGCATTAAATTTTTAAATTTCTGAAAGAAATGGAAGGCAAATACGCAGTAATGGGTACTGAGTGGACGGCGCTTCCTTATGAAGGGTATATCTTCATAGCCGCCATCTTGAAGTCTGCAATATTGAATCTCAATTGATTTTCTTAAATGGGAAAAAGGTCGTGTAATATGTCATTCTTAGAATTTTACGAGAAATACCTTTCTGAAGTCAATTTGCCGTAAATGTAATAATGTGAGATATACATACAAATTGTTCCTGAGTATAGTGCCCTATCGATATGGATTTGAACGCATTTGTGCTTCATTTCTGTCGTTATGTCAAGGCAAAATCGATGTTTCTAGGCTATTGTATCATTACCCCAAGCTAGCGTCTCATACTCTTATCTCTCACATTATTAAATTTACAGCAAACCTGACTTCTATTTCTCTTAAACTTCTAGCCCAGAATTACATATTATACGACCCCTTCCCATTTAAGAAAATAATCGAGATTCAATATGGCGACCATGAAGTACTCATTACCCTCCACAAGGAAGCGCCTTCCACCCAGTGCCCATTACTGTGTATTTACTTTCCATTTCTTTCAGCAATTTAAAAATATAATGGTATTTCAACACTTTGATATCACTCTCTACAGAGAAGAATCTGACTATTGTATCAACCACTGCTCTTGAACCACTGGCCAATGGCACCTAATATTTTACACGCAAACTGTTTTTTTATGTTGATTTTAAATATGTATATCTCTTCTAAGATCTGAGTGTCCACTTGAAATTGTGTTACTTGTAAGAAAAGAAACCATTACAGATTAACTAGGGGGTAAAAAGCTTAAATGGTATTGATAGCCTGAAATGATCTCTACAACGGAGATTCAATTTGAATGCAGAACCTTTTTAGTTTCATAAGTCCGTCAAAAATTGTAACGAAATTTCCTCGAACTTTGTTTTTTATACATCACAAACATATTACACTCTGGTGTAATTATCTCCAAATGATAAAGGATTAATTACGTCTTGAAAATGTTACAATGAAAGTTACATAATTATATGTAATAATACTTTTATTTATTTTATTTTCAAATGCAATGATATCGCATGGTTTCTTTTCCTGACCATTTTGTTATTGATTGTAAAATGTTTTCGAAATTTGTTTTTGTTCTGAAGAAGCTATATAATAGTTTTTAGCCATAATATCCATATCCAAGTCCATATCCATAACCAACAGCTGGATAAGCATAACCAAGACCGTATCCATAGCCAACAGCCGGATAAGCGTAGCCCACTCCGTAAGCAATTCCTCGCTTATCCCTTGAGGATTCCTCAGCAAAGGCGAGAGCCACGAGGGCAAAGAGAGCGAAAATAACCTAAAAGAAGAGCACGATAAAATATTTATATATACTGGTATTTTGTTTCTACATAAAATTAGATGTTTCATAATTTCTGATATACGTAAATGGAATGTTAAGATTATTATTCACATATAAGATTCACAGTAAATTATTCCTCCTGGATCAACGTGTTTTAATTATAGTCTAAAACTTTATTTCCTTAAAACTATAAAATAGTAAACTTATCAAACAATAGAGCGCTTATTCAGAACTCTATAATGTCAATGAAGACATTCATTGTTTTACAATGTGACTTACCAAGAACTTCATAATGCTGTTTGGTGTGGTTGTTGGGTTGTCTTTGAACCAAGTTGTTACCCAGCGCTCCACGAAAGACTCCTTATATAGGTAAACTTCGTCCTTGTAAATCTCCTTGAATAATAGCATCGTTTCTACTCCCCTTTCTCTAGTTTACATAAATATTATTCGGAATTGCTTTTACCATTCTTCTTATTAATGAGTACTTTCCGTTCTCCGCGTTTTTAACTCTCAGCATCCTAACCTTTCTTATGCAAATAATAAATCAGCAGTAACTATGACAAGAAGGTATTAATATAGAAGTTATCCTAAAAACAAAATACTGTGTTTACATAAGTGAAATGATCCAAGTGAACGTTTATTCTAATTTTTATTTCAGTTGTAGTAGCAGAATTTTAGATGTATCAAAGGTTTAATTCTGAAAATATAAATATTAAATTAAAATCTTGATAACTTACAAATTTATAATATTAAAGAGTAATAGAGAAACAAAGCTAAATGTAGATATTGTAGAAGAAAACTAGTGTTAATTTAAAAAATACGGTATGTTATCACATGCGACATCTAACGTGTAAAGTTTCACCATCCTGATAACGCGCTCTTAGAACTTTCAAGAACATTTTCTTCGAATACTTTCTCCAATGCTATTCAAAGTGTTACTTACATTCGCATTTTGATATTTCAATTTCGTTACTTCTAATCAATAAGCAGTATATGTAGATTTAAAATGTAGTCGAAATCCATCATTTTATCCCAAAACTAAGTCAATTTTGTTTGCGTGTACTTTTGTTCTAACAGTTTACGTACTGGCCTCTGTTATATTTAAATTTTATTCTTCTAAGTTTAATATCATTTACAAATGCTGTTATTATTATCTTCGTACATTAATATAGCTTATGTCTTTCTGTCAATTTATGATATTGCGCTTATCGGTATAGTTCAGTCTATTTTGCTCGGTTTTAATTGTTATCAGTTAAGATGATGTTATAGTATTGTAAATAAGTTCTGGTCAATTGATTTAATTAAATTAGACTTAACAAACATTTCTTTTGAAGTATAGTGTTTGTATATACCTATTAGAAATATACTTAATTTATAGGGTACTTGTTTTGTAATTCGCAGTTTGTGATCAAGATAATAATATTTATGGAGTTATTTTAGAAAGTTTCCAGATTTATTGTGAAATATGTTTCAAGATTCGCCCACACCTGTCATCCTGACAGAGATCTCGTGCATTTCTTCAGTTCCATTCGGTTAAAACCAGACCGTTACTTTGAATACAGTCTTGCCCGTTGCTTTTGTCAATAATGTTTACGGTGAAAGTGTTATACTCCAGCTCATAACGAGGTACAACTTTTACGTGTGTTTTTATATGCTAGAAAAGAATTGTTAACTCGAAAGTTCACTTTCAAAGCAAGAATTATTATATTCGTATCTCGTATCATCATCATAATATTCAGCCGTTTTCTATTCACTACTGGATGAAGAACTCCCCCTTTTATATCCACATATGTCGGTCTGCAGCTATCCTCATCTATGTAGCTCCTGAAAAACGCTTGATTTCATCTACCCATCTTGCATTTGGACGTCGTCTCGGTCGTTTCTTTTCTGTAGGAATCCAATGTAGTACATTTGTCGTCCATCTTCCATTTGTTCGTCTAACTATGTGACCGGCCCATTTCCACTTCAGCTTCTTCGCAGTCTTAATTACATCCTCTACCTTTGTTTGTGCGCGAATCAATTCCTCTTCCTATCCCTCCTAATTATTTCTAGCATGCATCTCTCCATTGCTCTATGTGTGACGCTCAATCTTTGAGTCATTTGCGCATTCAATGTCCAATTTCCCAGCTGTACATCATCACAGGTAAGACACATTGATTATAAACTTCACATTGGTAGTTTGCTTTTGAAAATAAAGTATAGTCTTCCAAACGAACTGCACGCTATTTTACATCTATTTATTTCATCCGTCAACTTGGCATTCGATGTTTTGAGATGGCCTAGGTAAACATACTCATCAACTAGGCCTATTGCATCTCCGTTAATCTTTATTTCCTTCTTTACAGCATGTTGATTGTACATTCCTTTTGTTTTACTTAAGTTCATGTTAAGGAATATTTTCGAACTCTCGTTACTCAGTTCTTTCATTCTGGTTTGTAGTTCTTCTGCACTTGAAGCAAACAAGACTATATCATCAGCGAACCGTAGGTGATGAAGATATTCACCATCGATTTTAATTCCAACTTCATCCCAGTTTAAATTCTGGAACACTCTCTCCAGGACCACAGAAACAGTTTTGGAGAAATTATATCTCCTTGCCTTACCCCCTTTCCAACTTTATTTTTTTCACTTTCTTGATGTAGTCTAATGACAGATGTAGCAATCGAGTAAATGTTTCGCAGTAACTTGATGTATGCACTTTCGATGCCTTGATGTTCAAGTGATTTAAGTACTGCTGACAAGGAGACCGAATCGAAAGCTTTTTCAAAATCTATGAATCCCAAACATAGTGGAAGTTCGTATTCATTAGTCCTTTCCATAACTTCATTCAATGTTTGTATGTGGTCCATTGTGCTAAATCCACGACAAAATCCGGCTTGTCCCCTTCCCTGGTTAAAATCCAAGTCCCGTTCAATACGATTCAAAATAACTTTGGTGAACATTTTGTATAGGACTGACAGCAAACTAATTGGTCTGTAGTTTTCGTACTAGATCTGTGAAGTACGTAATACACTTGTGTTTTTTCTTGTAATAAGTTTTCTTCATTTTTTGAAGAATCTAACATAACTTTTTCAATTGCTTGTTTTTTAATCGTATTATTGAAAATTGTTCAAATTTTTGTGGAATTAATTTTACCTGTCTCAAAGATGAAAACTTGCTTTTTTTATTTTGTATTATCTCTTATTTAACCATTTCAATTGGAATTCTATTTTTGGCATTTATGCTAATCGTGTATTTTTCATCTGTGTTTGATTAAATTGTCAGTTCACTTTTGAACAGCTACCGTTCTTAATTAGTAAATTTGCCAATAACTGATCCGCATTTCTTCTATTTAATTGCGTTCGATCGTTTTGGGTTGATTGAAAAATATTCTATTAAAAAAACATTGAATTTGGAAAACATAGGGGCCTAACAGTAATGGAGTTTTCAAATAATATGCAAATATAATCCTGTTAATTATTTTAAATTAACAATGACCTTATTACCAAACCCTGGACTCTTGAATTGCACCTCTGCATTCTATTAGTAACCAACAGTAGCTACTCTGCAACCTCATATTACTGTAATATTGTGTTTTCTCGGGTAATAAAGCCATCTATCTGTTAGTATTTCAAATGACATATCTTTTGTTATTGCCTGTGTTGTAGCATTGACTTGTATTTTGTTGTAAACAGCAACTGTTACGTTTTACTCTTTTTGGTAGATCATATGACGTCAAACTCCTTCTCGTTCATGAGAAAATAGCAACTACAAAGATAAAAATAATAAGTAAGTATTTTTCGATAATATTTCATGACGTAAATTCAGTGAAACATGTTCTCGGGTTTTAATATTCTTTTATATTAAAGGTTACTTTTATCAATGAGTAGATAATTGATTGAAATATATTCTGTCATTCTTTGGTTAAATACAAAAGATGTCGCTCTCAGTTAAAATTAATTTTGTTCTAGAGGAACGAAAAGCTCAAGCAGAAAGAGAATCAACAAACAAATTTAGCTTTCAATTAATCAGTTTCATTCTACTGATACTAAAGTTTGTTTCATGTTTCCATTTCGTGAGCGTAAACACCTAACTCTCATTTTCACGCGTAAAAGTAAATTCACGGGTGTACTGTTATCACTGAACATGAATTATTTTCCTACATAAAATATTTAATGTTTTTTGCCTGCAATTTATTCAAAGCAAAGAGTTACTTCAAACACGTAGTATTCAATGTTGGTACATTTATCGTTGACATAAACTTTACTTGTACTGTGTATTTCTGATTGGATGCTTATCAAACAATTAAGAACCTCATGAGAATTCATGGACACTAATTCTCATAAAATTAATATTTTCTATGAACTAAAGTGTCTGAAAAATTGCACTAAATGTAACACATAATGCGTGCATAATAGATGCGGTTGTAAAATATTTAGCAAGTGACTTTTCTTAGTACTTGTTTCTTAAAACTTTACTGCAGATTTTGAAGACGATTTATTCTTCAGGGAGATGCTATTTTATTTTTTGTTCAACAAAGCAAATAATTAATAAGAATTCTTTCTTGAAAGCTTAATTGAAATGATCAGGAACATTGTCATTATTATTTGCTATTTCCGTTGTATATGTTTCATGTAGCTGAATTAAAGAGTTGTACGTATCAGTATTTATTCCCTAGTTATATGTACCATAAAGATTTTACAAACGCGTCCATCACAGATACAAATTCTACAAATTGGAAAAATAAATAAAAGTCGAGGAATAGAATACATTTAAAACTGATACATGGATAAACATTAAATCAAATTTTATTATCATCAACACCTTACAAGGTGGTCTATCACTATGTCAGGTATGGCTGATATATCGAATTCACTAGCAAAGTAATCTTTAAAAAATCTGACTATTTTTGATGTCTCATGGGAAGACGTGATCACTGATACGGAATTAAGTGCCTCAGGTGCTGGAAAATAGATCGGAGTGGGAGTGGAAACATTCGCCGTGACAAAGATAGGCTCTTTATTCACTCACAAAAGTCATAGACGAGTAGTGGCGAAGACAAACGAATGTGTCGAAGCAGCTCATTCGGGGTTGCTTTAAGGCGGGTTTGTCTGCAGTCGAATCAAGTCACTAAATATGTCAAGACGTTGGGGATAATGCTTTGAATGAACACCGCCTGACATTGGCTCCTGAAATTCAGATCGGAAGATTTGTCTCTCTGTGATGAACAGCGCAGTGGTTTCCCTTTAGTCCTGAACAGCAACCAAACCTGTTTTGCATAGGGAAGGATAACGAATTGAACAAATGTCGGAAGTCAACAAGCACAACCCCACACTGTCGGAAGGCAACAAGGACAAACGAGTGACAGCCTGTTTGTCTACTTTATCGGCACCGCTACATGCCCATATTCGATCTAGTGCTTACCACTAGCAAAAAGTGGTTTCTATATGAGACTCCCAAGCATGCAAGTCATTGGTTGCCCCCGTAGGACCCTCTACTTCACACCACAATATTACCTCTACAGCCACATAATATCACGCTCTGCACTTACACTACAAGAACTGTAGATTTTGTACCCACAATTTTTTAGGGGCAGTTGCGAAGCCAAAGTTGGGCTTAGTGGGGCAGTGCAAAGTTGGGCTTAGAGGGGCGGTTCTTTGCACCCTATTCTTTAGAGGGAGCAGATTAATAGAAAAAAAAACGATGGTAAAATATGAATCCCTGTGTCCGTCACTGCTTTTGAAAAACAGGAGGTATAATGAATGTAACCATTATTGTTGAGAATCAGTGATGGGCACAAGAATTCATATTTTACAATCGTCTTTTTTTATTATTATTATTAATATGTTCCCTCCCAAGAACTGGAAGGCAAAAACTCTAAACCCAACCCTGTGTTCACCACTTCCTCTCAAAAATTGTTAGTACAAAATTGGCAAAGTAGGTACAATTTTTTGCAATGAAGTTGACTAATCGCTAAGTGGTTCAGTACGAACTGGTACCACCGGACGAAACCATCACTGCCGATCTATAGCAAGGCCTACTTGCGAAATTGGATCCTGTGCAACAGGCACTGCAGCAGAAGGAGTCAGACTTGGTTTATCGCAAGTGTGTTCTGTTCCATGCAGGCATTGCTAGGCCAAATGTGGCGCGGCCGGTCAGGGATACCATACAACGACTTGGTTGGGGAACACTGCACCATCCACCGTACTCCCGGGATCTTGCGTCAACCGATTAGCACCTCTTTCATTCCCTGGAGATCAACCGTCGTAAAAATTTCTTTGTCAATGAGGCGGACCGAGCGGAGGCAACCACGGCCTTCTTTGAGTCCAAGACCCGCCAGTTTTACCGCCAGGAACGTTGGGGAAGGTCCTGGATGCCGATAGGGGTTACTTTAAGAAGTAAATGTAAGTAGAACTTTCTGTACCTCTTCCTGTTTTTGGTTATCGAAAACATCAAGAACGTTTTGCTTACTTTTGCTATGGACATTAGGTTTGGTTTGGTTTGATTAGATGTGAACTCTGGTTGCTAGCTGAACTAAAGCCATAAGCGGCTAAGGTTTTGTTACTCAAGGATTTGCATAGATTTTGTTTGCATGTTTTAATCTGAAGATTAAATTGTGGACATTAATCTGGTTTATTATAATTGACTATGGAACCTTATTGCATAAACGAACGTAAATGAATCTAACGTGGGCAAACATATCTAATATCAAGTGCAAATGTATGCAAACAAACGACCTAATACAATCTGATGTTACCTACTACAACTTGGAGCGTATTTAATTATAATCCACTGAAAGTAACTAAAGTATACTTGGCTATTATAAAGAAACTTGTATTATGAGAATTTTACCATTTTGATTACGGAAAGCAAATCTCGACGAAACCTTGTAAACATGTAAGTTGAAGTTATGCTACAAATGAACATCGCCAGTTGGTTTATTTATGAATGTTATTTATGTAAAAGGAATTCAGATGTCAGGATATTTTACTTATCAAAGTTTGAATGGCTAACATTTCTTAATTTTGATTTTCTGAATGGAATTCCAAGACATTATTTAATGAATTTGTATATTGAACAAGTACGATGACAAATGTTTTCAGTTATGTTTGAGCATTGTATTCTTAACTACTAAGTTGTATATCATATGTATAAAACGTCTTGTTAGGGATCTGACAAGATAGAGCGAATATAATATCATAATAAATTCGTAATCCATTCTATTAATAAATTCGTAAAAGATTTGTGGAATGGAAAAAGTATACCTAAAACGCAAAATTACAAAGTGTTTTTGTGAATCACATATACAGTAGTTGACGTGGCGCATAGTAGTAAAAATTGACTCTAGGGCCACGTGTTCAATTGCTCTCACGCCATAAGCAAATGTGTGTGCAAATTAAGTCTCGTTGTCATGGAAACGGTATTTAAGTTACAATTATAAGATTTCCTAAAGTAATTTGAAGGTCTTTGGTTGTTTGGTTCCCGTTTTTACGTGCTAGACAATTATGGATTTAAAATTGTTTTCTCGTTACCATGGGAACTCTTTTCGTGATTAAAATCTTCCCATTTAATATAAATCTAGAACCACGTAATTTTCACCGGAAATGTCTCAGAACAAACTGTTTCAGAAATACCGGGAATGAAATATAAACATGAAAGCAGTAGGCTCAAAGCAAAGCATATAATAAACATTCACTTGGAATTTAGAACGTTTACAGTTTGTTAAAAATGGAAAAGAATTTTTCTCGTAGGAACCAAGTGTACCAAGTTATTTTCTTAGTCTTTGTCTATCATATACATGGGCGAAAGCTTCGGGAGGTAATTATTTGGATCAGAACAAGAAAAAAGTCCATTTGAAAAAAATTCCGAAATCTGATTAGTTTCGGAGATACAATCGTTGAAAGTCACGGAGACATCGTCACAAATGACGTCTTTCCTCAACACATGATGACCTAAGTGTTGTTAGCTTAGCCAATCACAATCGAAGTAGTGCCCAATACATCTATTTAAGCCCTGATTTTGATTGAGGGAGTGCCGCATACACAGGTCTCGCAAGCTAGGCATGTCATTTTCGACGAATTAAATGGTTCAATAAGGTAAGCATAGAAACCTTATCTAAGTTGCATTCGCCAATCATAAACATAACTTAAATAGTTGTATTGGGTACAACTACGAGTGTGATTTGCTAGGCCGAACCAACTGACGTCATTTGTGACAATTCCGCAATGACTAAACGCCTGTAGCTTCGAAACTAAGCAGATTTCAGAATTTCTTCAAAGGACCTTTTTTATGTAAATGATCATCTCCTAAAATTTGTTTCATTATCTCAAGGACACAATAAATATATATATATAATTACTATAGTTTAATGTTGATCAAGACTAAACACTTCTTGAAAATAAAACAATACAAATTAATTGTAAAAGCATTTTATTTTAAAATACAAACATTTCAGGTAGTTCCTTTTCGTGACACTATTTCGTTCTTGAATGAAAATGTTCCGAAAAATGTTCTCAATCAGAATGAAGCATGCCTCTTAACCGTAGTACCCATATCCGTATCCAAGACCATATCCGTAGCCAACAGCTGGATAAGTATAACCAAGACCGTATCCATAGCCAACAGCTGGATAAGCGTAGCCCACTCCATAAGCAAGTCCTCGCTTACTCTTCGAGGATTCCTCGGCGAAGGTGAGAGCCATGAGGGCAAAAATAACGAAAAGAGCCTAAAAGAAGAGGATGAGAAATATTTATTTACACTTTGTTCTACTTAATATAATGTTTCACAATTTCTTATATATGTAAATGAAGTGCTAAGTTCTTTATTCACATATCAGATTCACACAGGGTCAACTTGTTTTGATTACAGTAAAAACTATATTTACTTAAACATATACAACAGTGAAATCATTAAACAATGTGTGACGTCTATTGTAAACTTCATAATTTGAATTCAGAAGGGCATTATTTTGTAGTGTCACTTACCAAGAACTTCATAATGCTGTTTAGTGTGGTCGTTGCGTTGTCTTTTAACGGAGACGATACCTGATGCTTCTTGTATGAATCCTTTTATACCCAAACTTCGTCCTTGCAAATCTTATTGAATAATTCAATCATTTTTTACTTCCCTTTCTCATGTTTACAAAAATACTATTATGAATTCAAATTACAATTTTTTATGACCCTCAAATATTTCTTCCCCTCTCTCTGTGCATTTCTGAAGTTTAATGTTGAACTTCATTCTATACGAATATTTAAACGTAACTAAAACAGAAAAATATAACGTGACTTAAAGTATAGAGTAATTACTTCAAAAAGTAACATAGTATGTTTATAAATAAAGGAAAAGAAATACACTTGTAATTATAAACTTTCTCTTTCTGTTTCAGTAGTCGTTAGACTATTTAGTGGAAGTAAAGAGTTAATTCTTAAAATTTAGAAATTTAGCTAATGCGTTTGTAAAATATTTGTAATGATATTTTTCTTTGTATGAACCGTTATGCTGAAACGAAGTTAAATGTAGATAATTCAGAAGGTAACCAGTTTTAATTAGCGCCATCTTCGTAACTTTTAAACGACTGTTTAATGCCACATCCAATCTGTTCCTTATGCCGCGTGAAAATTTGACTACTATTGTATTATTTTCGTAGCTAGAAACTTCAAGAATATCTACTTTCAGCGTCTTTATTATCCATTTATTCAAGTACCATTCAAGTGTTTCTTGCTTTCCTATTTTCACACATTTCACTTGTAATGAATACGCAATAGCTATTTTAATTAAATTCATTTCAATAATTTATAAAGTTATTTTAGCTTTTTAGATTGATGGTGAAATATGTTTCGAGTGTCAGGGCATCCTGACAGGGATATCGCTGGTCTCTTCAATTCCAATAGACTTAAACGGGAACTTCACTTTTAATGAAGGCCTTGCACGCTACCTTCCTCATCTCCATTCCCAGAAGAGTGTTTACGGAGGGACGTCATTCGCTGGAGACACTTACGTTGATTGTAGAGCAACCAAGTACCGACAAATGATTCCTATTTCAATGGGAATAACACACAAAAAAAATTAGAAGCTTTTTTACAGTTTTTTAGGAAAAAAAAAATAAAATTGTCAGTGATCCCGTGTGTGTGTGTGTGTTTTTAGCGAACCTATAAATTTTGCGGAGACGTATGATAATACCGAGAAATGAGTTATATCCATCAACAACTGTATTAGGCAGTAGCAGTGAAAGTTCTTCAGAAATACCATCTGATAGTGAGTTTAAGTGATTCTCTTGAAGGAAAATAAGAAACATTGAAAGGAAATTTTCCCAGTTGTTCGCAAATGTGGATGTCTCTACAAACTGTGGCTAACATTACAAATAGAACAGGAGTTTTTGTAAAGAACAGAAGTTTCTAACAAAATCTTAAAGTAATTTCAAAGGAAAATAAAATTACTATGATTGATAAAGAGAAAATATAAAGAGAAGTTAAAAAGAACCGAGGGAATGTATAGCAAAAAGAGCAATATCAAGGAATCGGACCCGAAAGATTCTATTTCCACAGAGAGAAAAGATTAAATACTAATTACAAAAGAAAAGAGTGGTAGCAGACATTACCATATAATAAAGGAACAACACTCTGTGATGATGGAAGAGCCCAACAGTAAATTCATAGGACATGTCTCAATAAATGAATCGCTCACCCACCGCAAACATCATATTGTCGGCTATGCCTTAGAGCAGGCATGTCCAACAGGAGACCCGCAAAATTAATCTTTGCGGCCCACGGCTAGATAATATGTATACTATATTGTAATGTGTAATTAAATTTAATTTAAAAATGTCTTTACAATCCTCAATAGTAAATTATTTAACAAAGATAATAATTAAATATTGTATAAGTGCACAGTTTCTACCTACTTTGGACTGAGCAGAAAGTTGCAAATAAGCCCTTAAATAAAAAATTCAAATTCTGACCGTTTGGACATATTACAGGTCAGCGGAGTGCTAACCTCACAAACGGCGCTGTCATTACGTGAATGAGTTACCAAACAATTGGGAGAACATTATTGCAGGCGCAGGCAGTGAGTGTAGACAGCGAATCTTGCCGCTGAAACAGTGACCGTTAAGGCACACATCAGACACTGTTTACTCTCTGAGTTCGATAAAGGCAGTATGCGGCTACAGTCTACTGCAACATTTGGCAAGTGTATGGTGAACATGCAGCGTCGTTGCTTTCGAAAATTCACGGACGGATACAGAAGCTGTCAAGATCAACCACGGGTTGGACGTCCGTGGTATCCCGAAGTGAATATCCACCAAGCTATACGAGACAGCCGTAGAGAAAATAGCATAAACCTTCCAGGAATAACAGAAACCTTCCCGTTACACAGAACAACCGTTCAAAGATGGCTCGAATATCTGGGTTTCACATCAGCTAAGTACAAATAAGCGGGAAAGGTGAGTAACGACCTGTTTTCTTGATACGCATTGTCATGGATGATGTGAAGTGCGGTTTGTACTGGCATGTAAAACGTCGAAAAGCTGTATGTTGCGCTTATGAACTCTCTCCATTCACTTCCAAATCAAACCTTTCCGGTATAGGTATCCCTTGTGTAATGCGAACGCATTGTGAACGGCTAATGAGGGATTTGGAGGTAGCGCTCCACAAATTCTCGACCAAGTGAGATCCCACGCTCGACTGCTTTTACCTCCAAAGGTACCCAGGAATTCCAAGCCCACTCTGGTCCTCAATTTGAAATGAGATTGAGTGCACCCCAGAGCGTCAGGCATTCGAGCACTAAAGAAAATTCTCGAGCATCCTGACCAAGATTGAAGCCCGGACCATCCTATTCGTAAATGTGCTACCCCTGAGCCATGACGACTCAGTTAAATGAGTAATGGGATGTCCAAGGCATAATTTACTGAGAGTTCATTGAACGTAACCAAGCCAAATGCCACATGGTACTGTCAACAAGTAGAGAGATTGCCGGCAGACGTGCGATCAAAGGGGCCAGGCCTCATCAGTCGCCAAGGAATGTTTATCGTGAGTGATAACGCCAAGTGACAAGTGGTGCTGTCATCACCCGTCAAAAATTAATACTTTGGTCGGGAGGTTTAACCTCACCCGTCCTATTCTGCAGACTTCACACCTACAGACTACCACCTTTCGCGTGATTTACTGAATTCTTTCGCTCGGTAAATTGTTGATGATTTGAGGGTTGTGAAATCTACCGTACTGCAGTTTTTCTACTCCAAACCTTAGTGCTTTAACAGGCATAGGATTCCTCTCCTACCAGAAAGATGGCAAGAGGGTATCGATTACGATGGCGATTTTTCAGTCCTAGATGAATTCTATTTTGTGTTGTTTGCACTTCTATGTACACCAAAAACAGGAACTTTTGCACTTACACAAAACATATAACTATTGCCTTAAAAGAATGCCTAGTTTACTTTTATTTTATTTCTGTCTTGAATTATGCGACCCGAGGCGATACCACTTGCCATAGTTTGCCCCTCGAATACAAAGAAGTTGGCCACCACTGCCTTAGAGGACAATAACATCAATTTGAGAAATTTGGTTGCAGTAGGATTCGATGGAACAAATATTAACATTAATTGTGACGCTGAAATCATCAGAACACTGGAAAACAATTTCCAGAGACCACTGAAATGGTGTATTTGTTAATTTGAACTTAAAGATCTTCCATTACGTCACCTCTCACGAGAACTTGATGAGCAAACAAAAGGAATCAACTAATTTTCAAGGCAAGTTGCTATATAATTGTAAGGAACGACATATAGTATATTTGGAACCAAACTGTTCAAGTAAATGAGTTAAGCTGAAACCAGCAATATTTATATATATTTATTAGAGATGTGTCTGGCCGTCATAAGTGGAAACTATGACGAAACCAAGTAAATTTGCTCACCTACGCTGACTAGCTGCCGCTACCCGTATACTTGGATTACGCATATATGCATCAACACAGAGACCCTCCAAGAATCTCAGAACTTGCACAATATATTGTACGACTTTATGCGATGGTTTGGTTTGCTTTTAAAGCGAAACCAACGTTTAAAGATAGTTCGTGACACCTGTTCCTTGAGATTAAACTATCTCGATATCTAGAAGACAAAACTACCACAAAGTGATCGAAAGAAGTTCATTTTATTCTCATCCGATAAATGTGTTGCTTGCAATGATGACTGATGAGAGATCACATGAAAGGAAAACAGCTGTAAGAAGAATACTGGATGATCGAAATAGTGGAATAGAATTCCCTCATTCAGCTCGCCCTTTTAAGTTACCGGCCATAAATTTTAAACCTGAAGTCTATGCTAATATTATACATTGTGACTCTTCTGAAATCACAGAACCCCCAATACTACTACCCCCAAGACTCTGTAGTCTTGCAAGAAATAATTGTTGATAGAAATATTCACGATGCCTCAGCTACAGTGTGTGGATAGAAAGCCAGAAATTTACATATCGGAGCAAAACTTGATGGAAGAAGAGAGTTAGAAATTTGCGGGGATGACGTTTTCAGAATTTCCAAATATTTTCTATTTCGTAGAGATAAAACTGTTAGAAAAGCACATATAGTTAGAGAATAGACATAGTATGAGAGAAAAAGTTACTACTTCTCTAATCACTAGAGACAAGTTAGCCAATGGACTGAAAGCAAAGTTAGAACAATATGAAAATATAGGCTTAGTGGGTAAAATGGAACTCGATTTGCAACCACTTTCCGTGGTGACTTCTGGGTTGGTTACAACAAAGTAATTACCTGGGCCCGCAAGGTCACCCAGGCAGGACTTCTGGCTTACTTGGGCCATTTTCGTCCTTTGTTTAATGCTTGTTTGGGTGAAAATGGTAGTTACTTGTTTCAAATTAAGCAGTTCTTCAAATCGGTCCCGCAACAAGGCACCCCCAACCAAAACAGTCAGCCAGCAAATCGTCACCTTTAGCTTATTGGCGATCTATCTGATGATTATATTGGGAGTATACTAAAGGTTTAGGTTATAGTTAGGTAGCAGTGAATGAATATAAATTTAAAGTCAAGTCTATAGATCTGTTGTGTTTAATATTAAATTTGGAAACGTTTGTTGAGGGTGAAAGTGGTCTCGGGAGCACAGAAAATATGCAATTAATGTTAGGTTATTATTTTCTTGATGTGCCGTTTGTCTTTTTGTGTAAATCTAACGTCGAAGAATCCGTGATTCTTTGGGTAAAATGGTATATGATGTAATTTATGGTCCGATGTGTTTTTTGAATGTTATTTTTGAAGAAGTTCCTGAGATAGAGGGATATGTTGTGTCTTATGATCTTATAATTTATCTGAGATGGCATGTTATGTTGATTTTTTTTGTTTTGTTTTTAGTGGCTTCTGTTTCCTTTTGTCTTTTATGTACACTTCTATAGGAATAATATTTGTGTTTTTATAATATGACGTTTGTTTAGCTGATTTCCACATTTTATGTGGAATTCTCATCCCATATCTTTCATGTCTTTCAATTGATTCTATATTAGTCCTTGAGTCAAGCAGTCCTTGAGTGTCCGTAAATTAAAATAGGTCAAAGAATGGATTGTATAGTCTGGTTTCTATTTGTAATGATGTAAGTGAGAGAATAATTTATTTGAGTCTCGCAAATACTTGAAGGCCCTTTTTTTCCTTCTTTCTAAAATATGTTTTTTAAAGTTTAGTTTTTGATCTAAAGTGAAACCAAGATATTTTGCAGAGGTTGACAGTTTAATATTTACTTTATTTATATAGATTGCTTTGCATTTATATATTCTAGTACCAATTCCAGAGATATAGAAGATGACAAACTGGGTCTTGTTTTCATTTAACTCTAACATCCAAGTCTTGCGCCATTTTGTGAATGTTCCGAAAATATCTTGAAGATTTTTAATGACACCTTTAGCAGTCCTGGCCTTAGCCCAGTATACCATGTCTTCGGCAAAGAGTTCTAATTGTGTCTGATTATTCGGGGAAGTTGGAGTATCGTTGACATATATGGAATATTGTATGGGGCTCAAAGCTGCCCCCTGTGGGACTTCTTTTTTGATAATAATGTTATTCGAAAAATCATCACTTGCTTTGATTTTTGTGGTTCTATTTGTAAGGAACTGGATTATCCATCTAATTGTTGTGGCTGGTAAATTTATGAAATACAGTTTGTATATAAGGCCCTCGTGCCAAACCATGTCAAATGCCAACGTGAGATCCATAAACACTGCTGCAGCCCTCATTCCTTTGTTAAGGTTAATATGGATATCTATAATCATTCGCAAGAGTGGTCAAAAGTAGTCATCTGTGTTTTGAATCAAGCTTGATATTTACATATTAAATTTGACTTTTCCAAATACTTGTTTAATCTTTTTGCTATAACTGTCTCACACAATTTTGGCTATGGTATTAGTTAATGTTATAGGTCTATGGTTAGCGGAAGAGAAACGGTTTTAATTTGGTTTTGGAATCAAGATGGTACGTACCATTTTCTATTAATGAGGGATGAATCCCTTGTTTACAGAAGAATTAAATAATTTGGTTAGAATACGGACCTGGTGTTTTTCTTTTTCTTGATTATTTGAATAATTTCATCTGAAGTGATGTCATCGGTTGGTGTAGCCAATATATTTATTTTGTAAAGTGTTAAATAAAACAGAAAATAATTTATAATAATTTGAAATAAGAATTCTCTACAGGCTGCCTTGTAAAGTGTCTATCTTTATAGATCTAGCAGACCTATTTCGACTTCTTCTTTTGTGAATAGCATAATTGAAATATGTTAAATTTCTTGAAGTACTTTTAGATGTACCAAAATGACATTCTTGTTATAGCATCCATTATTTAACGCACTTGAATTTTATTTCCATTTTTAACTTTTAGGCAAGTATGGTTCAGGCCGGGACAGGAGTGGTAAGACGATGTAGAAAGCATGACCGTCAGGCCTAATTTGAAGTTACTATCCCCACATTATTCTTGTGTTATTTAGGAAGAGCCCTAAAAAAACTGTCAGGATAGCCGGCCGCTGAGTTTGAACCCGGGACCTTCCGAATATAAAATCAATGCTCTACCAACTGAGCTACCGATTATCGGAGTATTATCGTAGATATCTGTGTATAAGGAAATTTTAAATTCATTTCCGAACAGCTGCCTTTCTTCATTAATCAATTATTTCAAAATTTAACACTGATTTATTCTGTCCCAATCCGTCCATTAGGTTTTGATAAGTTGAAAACTATTGAACTAAAACAAGTACTCTTCCTGGTATCACATGTCACCACATTGCTTGTTGTTCATTGGAAAGAAGCGAAGAACGTATAGGAATCAAATCTTTAATACGTTGTGGTATTTACGAAAGTAGAATTATCGTATTAATAAATATTTGTTTTTCATGAATATTTCATAATGTAAAGCCAGTGAGGCATTTTCTTCTTAACATTCTTTCTGGTTCAAGGTAACGTGCGAGACAATAGATAATGAAATTAAAAATTTATGTCTTCCTTTATTTAAATACAAATTCTGCTCCTCTCTGTCAAAATCTGTTTCCTAACAGAGTACCAACAAGCACAACAAACAAAGTTACAAATAAATTGCTTCTTCGATTAATATGTGTTATTCTAATGTTACTAAAAATTAATTAATATACCTATTCTCAAGCGTTCTCACGCGATATGCAAATATGTGTTTACAAATTAAAGTTTCGTGATCATGAAAATAGTAATTAATTTAAAATTACGTAATTTACTAAAACATTAAGAGTGATATCCTCATTTGTTGGAATCAGCTTTTATTCTTTCACTGAGTAGACAAATACGGATTTAAATTTTACTTTTATTGCCATGGAATGGGCTCTTGTAAAAAAAAGGCTGTTGTTTGTGATTAAAATCTTAAAATATGATATAAATCTACAAGCGCTTACATCTAACTGGTATCATCTCAACTACAAACTGTTGGAAACATACCAGGAAGAAAAAGTAAAAACGAAAACGGTACTCTAGGAGGATTCTTACAAGAGGCATTCAGTTCGAAGTTAGATTTGTTTAAATTTCCTTACGTCAGTTTAAAATGGAAAATAACTTTCCTCGTGGTAACAATACAATGTTCGAAGTTACTTGCTTAAACTCATAGATAAATTTCTGCAACTATATAATAATGGTTTTCACATCTTTTGAAAATATTATAATAAACGTTACAAAATTAATTATAACAATATTTTTTTTATTTTAATTTGAAATACAAACGTTTATTCACATAGTTCACATAGTAACAAACTTGCTTTTGACTGTAAAACGTTTCGAGATTTGTTCTTATTTAGGAAGTCATCTGTCTCAGCCGTAGTAACCATATCCGTATCCAAGACCATATCCGTAGCCAACAGCTGGATAAGCATAACCAAGACCATATCCATAGCCAACAGCTGGATAAGCGTAGCCCACTCCGTAAGCAAGTCCTCGCTTATCTCTTGAGGATTCCTCAGCGAAGGCGAGAGCCACGAGGGCAAAAATGACGAAAAGAGCCTAAAAGAGAATGAGAAAAATATATTTTACGTTTTGTTTCTACTTACGTTAGTATAATGCCTCTCAATTACTTGCATATTCGAGTGGAGAGCTAAGCTTTATATTCACATATGAAATTCAAAAATATGTTATTCTTCCAGGCTAAAGTTAATTTGATTACAATCGAATATATGCTGTATTTTTTCAAAAGTACAAAGTAGTAAAATTATAATATGATATAAGACGTAAACTTGGTAATCTAATTGAAGAAGGGCATTGTATTACAAATGTCACTTACCAAGAATTTCATAACGTTGTGTGGAGTTGTTGTCGCGTTGACTTTGAACGGAGACGATGTCTAATACCTCTCATGTGAATCCTTTTATACTCATACTTCGTCCTTGTAGGTCTTTCCGATTAATATAATCGTTCTTACTTCTCTTTCTCTTGTTTACATAAACATTATTTATGATTTCCTCTTAGCATTCTTTTGTCTAATGACGTAAAACATCCCTTTTACGGCATATTTTAAGATTAGTAATCGGTCCATTAATATATAAATAATTAGCCTTATGAAGAAAGGAAAGCATTAGCTTAGTTTTAAGTAAACCCCAAAAACATTTTAACATATATGCTTACATAAATAATGGCAATGAAGTTGAGAAAACCGTATACATACATATATATATTGAGTTATTATATTTGTAATAGACAGATTTTTAGCATGAAACGTTATGAGAAGCAAAGCTTATATTGTGCATGATACAGAAGAAAATCAATGTTAATTTAAACATCATATGGGGTTCATGCGACATCAAATTGGTATCCTATTCTGAGCAAAAATGTTACCATCTTGTTATAAGTTACATCCTTAGAACATTTTCTTTTAATACCTTCTTCACTGCTATTGAGGTGTTTTATACTTTTATATGTTGATATTTCACCCTCTTTAATAGAAATCAATGGGCAGTAGGCCTATATATAAATTTAAAATATATATCAAATTCGTCACTTGTCCCATATCAAAATTCAATTATTTTAATCTTTTTGTGTATTTTTTCCTATGGTTTCGCGCCCAGCGGTGTTTTAAAAATACTTAGGTTCTTCTAATTTACAATTTCATTGTTATATTCGTTGATTGAGGAATTTATTTCTGTCGGTTGATTTATGATTTTGCTCCTAAAGATTTATTTTCTACGTTAAAGTTTTCCTCATATCAATTAGACGATAATATCTTCTTACAGTATGTCTATAAGTTACTGGCCAATTGATATAATTTAATTAGACTTAACAAACATTTCTTTCGAAATGTGGTGTCTGTATGAATCTGTTAGAATTGTTTTTGAAATTCAGGTTTGAGGCCATAATAATTTATGAAGTTATTTTTAAAATAGTTTTATTGCCTTCTGTTGAATATGTTTCAACGGAGGGGTCCCGCTCAACCTGGACATCCTCACACGGTTTTCGATGGTTTCTTCAGTTCCATTAGGCTAAAAAGCAGAATGGTGCTTTCAGCAACGTTTTTTCCCGCCAAGTTTCCATCCCTATTAACAGCAAAGTGTTCACCAAGAGATGTCTTACTTCAGTTAATGGAGCCAAATCTGTCACTTTAACATATAATTGTAATTTTCTCAAAAATCTTTTATGCTAGGAAGGAATTGTTAACTCCAAAGTCCAATTATAAAATAAGAGTACCATTGATTGTGTCTCATGTATTCAAAATTAACTGTAACTACAACGAGTCTTTTGAAAAGTGCCTAAATGACAAAAAATCATTTGGATAACATGGCAAATATAACAACCTCCTTAGCACTCATATTTTGTTTTAAAAAAACGAAGGAAAATGTCAATTAGCTTTTCTGTCCATTGATGCCTTCTTTTGATGCGACGTTTTTCAACTGGTTAATGTATTTGTGTTGAATCATTATAAGCGAGTAACCGGCCTGGTAGCCATACGGTCTGCGGCGGTAGGCCAACGACTCGGCAAGGGCATGGGTGTGGATTTTAATAGTTAAGGGGCGAATCGTGACGGGCCGAAGTCCAAAATTACTAGACTGGCCCATATAAAAATAAAGTTTACCAAAGTTTTCTTTTTTTATAAGAGAGTAATGGGGTCATAAAATCAGGAAATATAGTTAAAACTTAGTGTACTGGTTGTATGAAGTGCTTAATACACAAATCCATTTCTTCATTTTTACAGAACGCATGCTATCTACCCTCCCTATATGATCCTTTCCCTTGGAATGCAACTGTTGCGTGATTAACGTAAATTATCTTAGCATATTTTTTTCTACAATGACTTAACTTAATTGTGAACTGATATATCGGTAGATGAAAATCTAAGGTTGTGTTGAGCTCAGCAATAATCTAACTTTCGTTGTTTGAAACATAACATGTTAATCAGGGCTCGAAATGGAAATTTTCACAAAACGGAACGGTTTATCTTCGTTAATATGCTATTAACGTTTATTGTCTGTGATTATCATAGTGACGAAACGGAACAGTAAGGTACCAGATATTCACGAACCGGAACGACTTTCCAGTCTTCTCGGATCCATTTCGACCACTGATTCTTGTAAAAATTTGCTTATTTCTTAACAAAAGTGAAGTCATAATAGCTTCAACCTCCGATTTATAACGGTTACTTTACGGTACAGTTAACGAGGGCCATAAATAAAATTAAATTCTTTAAAGAAACATTAAATGCTCACTTTCACAAATAATTTCAGATACTGGTACTTCCCTATTATAATTGGGAACAAGATTTGTTTTGATAAAATGTTGAATGTTAGATAAGATAGATATTTCACGAAGATATTTATAAAAGAATGATATTCAACATTTTTTTCGTCACTTAACAAAAACCATGACGTGCATTCTTCTTTACGAACATTTCCTTGAAGTTAAGTTCCTTTGCGTTACGCTTATAACACTGTTACGTATCATGAGAATTTATAAGCAGCAATTTTCACAAAATAAATTCTAAATCAGAAAAATTGGATAAAAAAATAATTAAAACGTAAGAATAAAGCATAAAGAATTGATAAGAAAATTGACTTATTGAATATCGTATAATCTCCTTGAACTTCACGATCTCAAGTTAAAGTTAAAGTATAAAACTAAAGTTTATTTTAGTTGTATCAATTTGGTACGTATATCAAAAAATTTGCCAAATATAATTAGATAGGTTTTCTTCAATGTTATGTCATTTTTATTTTTAGAAAATAGTTTGAAGGCGATATACATTCTCGTGGGATGTTATATTATGTTTTACTTTAGTGTATGTTTAAGTCCTTTAACAAAAACAACTTCAAATAAGGATTCTTCTTTGAAAACATAATTTGAGATGAGCAACATTGTTTTTACCTGTCATTTGTGTTGTCAATGTCTCATCCAGTTCAAGCTTCAGTTACATGTAAACAATTGTTTTCTTCTTTAATTTCAAGTATGTGAATGTCATTAGAATAGGGTTCTCAGAGATATACTTTCTATAAAACATATATCAAGGTGATAAAACTGGTGATGTCCATTCATAAATAATACCGAAATTAAAGAAACCTAAAATAAAATACTTCATAAATTTTGACAATAATTTAATCTATCATTATTCCCAAGTATGGTTGGAGTAAGTGCAACCGCACACACGCGATACCCGAATGTATGCTTATAAATTAAATTTCATTACCGTAGAAAAGAAAGTTGAATAAAACCTCAAAGGTTGTTGAAACGTTGAGAGTAATCTTTTCTTTTATATTAGTACCGTACCGTTGGTTGGAAATAGTTCAGCTACTTGTATAGATTACACATGTATGAACTTAAAATTTGATTCTCGTTGTAATAAGAAGCAAATCTTCTTATGTGAAAACGATCCAGAATTTGTTTTCCAATCTAAATAACTTATGACTGATGTCGTCTCAAAACCTATTCTTACACACAGACATAAGACAAACGAAGTATTTCTTTAACAAAGAAAGTCGCTCTTCCCTTGATTTAAGTTATTTTTATTGAAAATTAAGAATAATACACAAAATGTAAAAGTCCAAATCCCAAATTTGGACCACCGTAAGTCGTGAACGGTCCAAATGCCTGTAGCATAGTACTGAACATGGTTACTACAAAGGTCAAAGTCTCCACCATTCCAAGTTCGGTTAAGATTGGATCTATCCCATATTTCACGTATGATGTATTAAATAATTTTCACGAATTAAAAAAATCAAAGAGCAAATAGGTAAAAATATCGGTATTCTAAATGAACCACTAAGGTTCATTTAGCGACTCGGGTTCAAATTTCCTCCAGGACTTAGGAGACATTTCTTCAGTGCTTCCATGAAGTGTACTCTGAGGTACATTTTGCCTCATATTTGATTTACCTTGGTATTCATGGACACCTTGGGAGGTAAAGGCGGTCGAGCGTGCTACTGACCACCACACCTCACTTAGTGCAATAGGTCAAGAATATACGGAGCGGTATCTCCACATCCCGTATGCGCCAAAGGCCCTTGTAGAGAGAATTCATTTACCTTTACCTTACCTTTCATATGTACACCACATACCTCACTCTAACGTGGATAGAGATCTGCTACCGTGTGAAAAAGATTGAACATATCATGAAAATAATACAATGAAAGTTACAAAATTAAATGTAATATTGATTTTTATATTTTGTTTTCAAATACAGACGTTTTACATTATATCTTTTCCTGAGCATTTTGTTTTTGACTGAAAAATGTTTCGAAATGTTGTTTTAATCAACATGTCGTATGGTTCTTAACCATAGTAACCATATCCGTAGCCAAGACCATAACCGTAACCAACAGCTGGATAAGCATAGCCAAGACCGTATCCATAGCCAACAGCTGGATAAGCGTAGCCCACTCCGTAAGCAATTCCTCGCTTATCCCTTGAGGATTCCTCAGCAAAGGCGACAGCCACGAGGGCAAAAATGACGAAAAGAACCTAAAAGAAGAGAATGAGAAAATGTTTGTTTATTCTGTGTTTCCACTGTAAGGTAATCTAATTTTTCACAAATTATTTTATATGTAAGTAGAGTATTAAGCTTTTTATTCACTTGACATACACACTGTACTATGTCTAATATTCAAATTGTTTTGATTATAGTTGAAAACGTTATTATCTTAAAAGCTTAAACTAGTAAAATCATTAAACAATACGTTCCGTATATTGTTAGCTTCATAACCTGAATGAATAAAACAATATATTACAATGTTACTTACCAAGAACTTCATAATGCTGTTTGGAGTGGATGCTTCGTTACCTTTAGACGGAGACAATACTTAATGCTCCCAACATGACTTCTTTTGTAGGTAAACTTTGTCCTTGCAAATCTTCGTGAATAATATAATCATTTTCACTTTTCTTTTTCTAGTTTACATATAAATTACTATGATTTCCCTTTCCTATTATTTTGGCTACTACCTTGTGAAGATGAATATTTCCTTTCTCTGCATTCTTAAGCGATTTCAATATTACAAAATGGAATATTAAGAGGGCTGCTAGAAATGTTTCTGTAATCAATATGAAAAGGACATGTAAAATTCTGGAAATGGCTTTATTGTTTTCCAAGATAAAAGATCGATACACTTTTGCATATGATCAAAGCAATTTTGAAAGCAATTTTTCCATTCGCAGTCTGATACCTCAGAAATCGCTGTTCGGAATGCGTCAACAGTTGATTCAAGGGACACAAATCGCTCTCCACGCATCTTATTTTTAATGTTTGGGAACAAAAAGGAAGTAATTAGTTGAGAAATAGGGTGAGTATGGACCACGAGTCATTAATTCGACGTTTTCACGGAACAAAAAATCAACAGCTCTGTGTGCTGAGTGGTAGCTTGTGTTTTTGTGGTGAAGAATTATTTGACGATTAGGGTTAGTTTACGCAATTCATTGATCTCAGCATTTACAGTCCTTCGATCTTCTAAAGCTATGGTTGCCACATGTCCGGTATAACCGAAGAAAGCAATCATTTCCTTGGCAGCACTCCTCGAACGAGCAACCTTTGTTGATTTCGGCTCACTTTAAAATACCCAAACAGTGGATGTCTCTTTAGTTTCGGTTTCGTAGGAATAAATCTAAGTTTTGTGTCCTGTAACGATGTAGTACACCAAATTTAACTTACCTTGGTTTAATTGTTTGAGCCTTTATTTGCACCACTTGACACGAACCTGTTTTTGAGTTTCGGTCAAGTTGCGTGGGATCCAAGGCTTGAAAGCTTCCGTACTTTCAGCTAACCAGGCAAAATCGTATGTATTGCTTTCATGTCAATGTTCAAAGATGCTTGAATCTCACTGTATGTCATGTACTGGTCTCTCTCAATCATGTCATGGACAGCTTCAACATTAGTGACAACAATAGACGCAGATGGATGACCTTCACGAAATTCATCACTGAGAAATGTGCGACCATGCTGGAATTCGAAAAACCTATTCTACACAAATCTATTAAATAGTGCTTTATCCCCTAAAATACCAAATGAAGTCTCTCGATGCATTGTTCTGGTGTTAAGCTACATTTAAAATCATAAAAAATCATTGATCGAATGATTTCACGCGAAATTTCCATTTCTCAAACAAAACTACTTCTTCCAATTCCTGTGGAAAACAAACTCATAGGCGTAAACAAACAATCAAAAATAATTTAAACGTATAAAGGTCTATTCTTCCGAACTTTCTAAAAGCGGTGTACTAGCACCACTATTGGTAGTTTGCAGAAACTTTTCTAGCTGCTCTCGTGTTGCTTGTCAATTGCAGAATTTATAACATAAGTTAATAAGTATGTATTATTGTGTTGTAGTTAAAATCTTGTTTATTTCTGAATATTTCATGTTCTTGGCACAAACGAATGAGCAACATAAAAATAAATGAGTTTGGAACGAATGTGGTTTGTTTAATATAACAAACCGTTAACCAGGTTATTGACGTAGCATTCAACCAAATGCTTTAATGCGATTGTTTATAATGTGACGGTACTCACATTTGAATTGTATAAATAAATTCTATTTAATAATCTTACCACTATCTCGCAGGTGAAGCTTTAAATTGGGTAAGATCGCCTTTCAAATTATTAAGACAACAATCAGATAAAATGCAGATAAAGTCAGATAAGAATAGCAATTTTCCCAGTTGAGCACTTTTATAAGCTTTAAATGGCGTATTTTAATTCATTGCATATATACCTATCTGAGCACAAGTTGGAGTATTATGTATTATATAAAAAACACAAAATGCCGTGTTAAGAATTCTAAATGTAAAGTATATGTTAAAAATAAGAGTTACTTCTCGGGCTACGGCCCGAAACACACCTAGCTCTCTTGCTTGCTGTTTGCTTCTTGGACATTTGCCCCCAATAAACCATTATTAACTTAACTTATCTTGTATTCTTTATTGATCTTACCTTTGTGTCTCTGTTTTATCAGCTTTTACTTTGCATCTTATCCTAGAAACTATATATCTTGGCGTCGGTTCGTCTTCAATAGGCAGGAAGACATTACTCCAATTAACATAGCTTGTCTTTTATAGGCAGGTAGGGATTGTCCATCCTTAATCCTGGTGTCGGCTCGTCTTCAACAGGCAGATAGACACTATTATAACTCCGGCTCGTCTTCAATAGGCTCGTAAGGGCTGTTCAACCTAACCGCAACATCGGCTCGTCTTCAATAAGCAGGTAGATGCTGTGTCCTTGGCTGCGGCTCGTCTTCTGTATGCAGGTAGGAGTCCTCAACCTCATCTCAGTTCTGGCTCGTCTTCAGTAGGCAGGTAGGGGCTGCTCAACCTATTCCTAAGGGACATCATCTCGTCTTCAATAGGCAGGTAGATGCTTCGTTCCTGGCTCTGTAGGGAGTCCTTTAACAATCCTTGGCTCTGGTTCGTCTTCAGTAGGCAGGTAGGAGCTACTCAACCAAAACTCATCTATTCTCTCTTTTCCTTTGTCTCTCTTCTTCCACTAATAAATAATTGCCTTTCACCTCCGCGTTGGTTATCCAACACCCAGAAGCCTTGGCAGATTGAAGGTATATTACAGGCGTATACTCTTCTGGGGTTATATCAGGTGTATCTAGCGGATAAATTAAGATAGGATCGTTTCGGGACGTTACATATATTGGAACCAAGCGTGGGGCCAGCTAGCGGACCATTTTGGAGGTAGTAGCAACTCTCTCCGAGACTTTACAGTAAACGTACAGTAGGCCTTATGGAACAGTAATGTTGTACTTCTTTGCAGTTATGATGTTGGTAAATTAAGTTGTAAAAGTATTCATATAAGAGCAGAACTCCACTTAACTTTAGCATCGGATAAGGCATCGAACTGCTAACGAACCGACCTTATTCAAGTCTTCTTCGGTATCATCGTATATTTTTACTGGTGCTAACTAAATTTTTGTCTAAAACATATAAGACTTTGTTTGATCTCTATTTGAACAAATATTTTATTTATACAAACATGTAATTTTTGCAATAAAGCTTTATTAATTCTTATTTTGATGAAAAATCGCATTGTTTGATGAACGAGAACTGTGAGGGACAGTACAGAAATATATTTCTCGAATTTCCACTTTAACTGTAATTTTCGATTGTATGTCCCACCTAATTCCTAATCATAATTAGTGCAAATGGTTTAAAAAGGGAGAAGGGCGTAAAGTAATATCTTTTAAATTAAGAGAAGACGAGTGTAATCTTGTTCACGGATTGAATCGCTTAAACATTTTATTACTCTCCTCTCATCATTATAATACATTACATTTAGAAGACAAACCACTGATTTACTGTAACAGATAATAACAAATGTGTATCTGTTATATTTTTGAAATAACTGGTGCTATTATCCAACTCCTTTATATGTGAAAACTTAATAGTAGGGTGAAGATATTCCTTGCAAATTGGTTTCTAAAGATGTTTCTCTGCGGAATGCTACAATAGATAGTATCATTCGTTCTTTATTATATTTATCAGTTTCATGAACTTTCAACTCTGAATCTACTGCTTACCATCCTCGTTCAACTTCAGTTCCTCTGCTGTTAGTATATATGACCAAAGCCAGTATTAAATATGATAGTAGATAATCGACCGCATATTTAGGACAACAGGCCTATATTTTAGGTACTAGCCTACCATTTGCGTATGCAAGTAAACCCAACCTGAAAGATATTCATCAGTATGCCGGATTTAACATGACTTGTAACTGTATTTCGTCACTAATATCAATACTCTGTCATCCTGAGTTATTTCGTTATTTAATTAAATGGACGGACGGAAAGTATGCAATTAAAGAACTCATTTCACTCTCATCTCAGTTTCGCCAAAAATTAACAAAGAAGTAACCGTTATCCACCACTAAGTTATCTCAACATTTTGTTTTTTTTAAACCAGAATCAAACTAAATTTTGATTGGATATAGAACTAAAAGCGAAGCTGTAGAGACCTTTTAAGAAATAACCTAACATTCATTATTTGATACATACCACGTTGCTTGACACTGTAAAATTTAAAAAAAAAATTCGTAATAGATGGCAAATAAATAACCTGAAGTAAAGTCATAAATACATTGAGCCTCCGAACTATAAATGTTACTTTGCTGTTACTAAAGTGTGCTTCATATATCATTAATGAAGCCAATTATCCCTGAAGGCTATAAATAAAATGTAATTATTTAACAAAACATTGAATACTAATTTTCACGCATGACTACGTTGGCTTTTCTGTCATAATTGGAGACAAAAATTATTTTCATAAAATGTTGAATCGGGGAAGGGGTCAAGTCGACACGTCGCGACATGAGATATTAGTATAAGGTAGCTATTTATAAACAAAATAATGTATTTTTTTTACTTCAATTAAAACAAATCAAGACGTGTATTCTTCTTTATAAATATTTCCTTGCGTTTAATTCAACTTGTGTTACGTATTACATGATAACTTTATACACAGTATTTTTCATTTCAAAAAATAGCAATTGGATAAAAATCATTAAAACTAAAATAGCATAAAGAAAGTAGATAGAAAAATGTCTTACTTGGTACCTACATCAAAAAACATATAAGTAGATACGTTTGCTTGAATGCTATGTCATATACCATTTTTAATTTTAGAAAATAGTTTGAAGGCGATATGCTTTATTCTGAGATGTTATATTATTTTTTACTCTTTAGTGGATTTTTAAATCTCTTAACAAAACCAACTCCAAATATGATTCATCTTTGAAAACATCACGCAAGAAGAACTATGTTATCTTTATATGTCATTTGTGTTGTCTTTCTTTCATTGAGCTGAATTGAATTTTGAATTTATTTTCATGCCGTTAGACAACTATGGCTCAGGCCGTATGGATGATGATGGGATGAATTGGTGGAATAAAGAAAGTATAAGCACCCCGAGAAAACCCACGCACATGGTGTTTGTCCACCACAAAGACCACATGACATGAGCAGTTATCGATCCGAAGACCTCTAGCACCAAAGGTGAGTGCTCTATCAACTCATCCACTGTGACCCTTCATTGAGTTGAAGTTTCAGTTATACAGGGTAGTGCATTTAAAAGTTGCCACACCATCTATTTCGTAATAAAGTGATTTGTTTGAAAATATCTCGAAACACGTCCACTTTGATTTTGATGGGGACGAAATATTGTGACAATTTAAAGTGTGCTACCCCATCCTACGCGGTCTAGTGGCAAAGGCTTCAATTTTCTTAAACGGTAACATGGATCGAGTGGCACATCATTTGAAAGCTACGTTCATTTTGTTTACAAAATTGTTGTTATTTTTTTTTAAACTGCCGAATACATCGGAAGAATTTGTGTTTCGACCGTTTATTAAACAAATGAAAATCTCAAAAGGAGAAATATATTTTATCCTATTAAACATTGTGATTACAATAAACTACCCATTATACCGTTCAAGCGACTGTATTTAGCCGCGTTGCGATTAACATAAAGTGCGTTGCCTCATTTCCTGAGGTCTAATGCGACTGTTTTTCGTTCCTCCTGAAAAATATACTCAGGTGGACTTGGTATGTTTTCCAATTCAGGTCTTCAATTTTACTTAGAATCTAACACCGCTTACATCTGATCGGTGTCGTGTAATAAGCTATTGTTTCATACACACATACAGACAAAATATATAGGAAATCGGTATTCTAAATGAACTTCTTTTTAAAAAAATACAATCCAAACAAGTTAGATCTTTATTCGTTTTATGGGTGCTTATAGGTGGACGAGGTATATATATATATATATATATATATATATATATATATATATATATATATATATATTTTGCAAGAATACAGTATTGCAAGTTACACCTTTAAACTTTGTATCTGATATAGTAATTATACACACACCACATACTGCAGTATGATTTGCATAAAGATCTGCTACGGTATGGCAAAGGATTAAACATACCTTGAAAATATTACAAAGACATTTACCCACAACCGTAACAGGAATGAATTAACACTGTAACTCAATGTTAACCCAAAATACATTGTGTTATATAGTGTGGTTGCTGAATAACAGAGAACGAAAATAACGTATATTTTATTATTTTTTCCTGTTCCACTGGTATTAGGATAAGCTTTGTTTTAAATTAAAGTTAAGATATTAAATTAATATATCTCTAATATTATTGAGAAGAGATTTTATTCTGTAATTTGTTAACACTTCAGGAAAGTGTAAGTATTCCTGAAAATCTGGTAACATAATACAGTTTCAATGTTATATTTTTTTAATAAAGACTTGTTTTTAATTGTTGTCTATTTTGAGCTAAAGATGCATTGTTTTATAGACGATAAAGCTAATATTTATTAATAACATTAGTTGTTAAAAGATAATCATTATCATCCATTATTAGATTATCCCAGATTTTTTTAAATATTTGAGTAAACATTTTAGTTGGTAAACGACAACTTACCTCATCATTGCGACCTATGATGATAATGCTGATCATGGAAGGGCATCTGTATATTAGTTATATTTTATTAATCAGCACCAAGAAAAAAACTTGAAGATGTAGTGACTAATTGTTCAGTACTAAAGTGAGCACAACAGACTGATTTATAGCATCTAGATATTAGATCCCTTACCAGAAGTTGAGATTCATATAGCTTGTATAGTTCTCAACTAACCGCGTTTCTCAACTCATCACTTGCTGCTGCCAGCTAACGCATCTTTATTTTTATTCAGAAATTAAGCTGAGAAATAACAGATTTTCTGTGACAAAGGCAAGAATACAAAGTGGTATGTATTGTACATAGTCCCCTTTTCCTACAGATTTATAATTTCCTATGTGACTGCACTCTAGTAACACGGCGGTCAAATAAAATTATTCAGGCAAACAAAACTTACATATGATTTAGTCTACATTTTGCGTCAAAACTTAGAAATTTTAAGTTATTTTTTCAGTTGCTTGACTACAAGAAGATATCAAAATTTACTAACAAATTAAAGATTTCACGATCTACATTTTGTTTGTACTCTTTATCTTCTCTGACGAGTGAGAGGTTCTTTGCATTAAACATAATAGTAGATTTTGTATCTGCATCAGCGTTAGACCATGATGATACAATCACATCTTAATCACATACATAACCTTCCTATCTATTTTATACATAACCATCCTATTTTGAAATGCCTTTAATTGAAGTAACATATTCCATTTTTAAATATTAAGTTTTGTGGAAGTATGACATTTATTAGAATTGCGTATGAATATTTAAAAATATGTTGTAGCTCAGTGGTAGAGCGTTGGCGTAGCATTCGGGAGGTCCTGGGTTCGATACCAGCTGGTGACCATCCTGACTGAGGTTTTTCCAGAGTTTTTCCTCAGTCACAGCAGGATGGGAAATTGTGATGAATAGAAAATGTTATTCTTTTAGAAGGGATTCCGAGAAAGAGACAGACAGACAGAGAGAGGGACGGAGAGAAAGAGAGTATCGTACTTACATTTTTTTCTTTTATCAAGTATATACTATTCATTCACTTTAAAAATCTAATTTTCGATGGTTGAGTGGGATAAAATATTCTCTTTGATCATAGCTCTAGCATAGGAAATAAGATGTCATAAATAAACAAAATAAATTGACAAATAATATCACTGCTACTTAAAATATTTCAATTAATTCCGTCAAATATTTAAACCCCATCACTTGAATATCTGCTGATTTCTAGAACAGCAGAAACGAATCGTCTTTTTGCTCAAGAACGATCAACATTTCCAAATATCATGCCGATATTTAGTGTTTAATAAAATTTTAGCTTTCTATTATCTCGCAATACACTATGTCCTTAACTACCCTCATGTGCTTGTATTTTCTAATGTGTTGATTGTAACACATTTAATAATAGTATACGTGTTGTACATAAATAGTAATTTTCAAATTGGAATTATGCCAATTAGTGTTTCCAGAAAAAGATAATGTTTTGCAGCTGTCCTCAGCATCTTCAGCATATCTAAGTAATTAATAGATTTTTATTTAGAAAATAAATTGTTGATTCAAGGTCAGAGATGTAATAGTTCCTACAGAGTACAGGCAAAGCAATGAAATTAATAAGCTTATGTGAAATTTTTTTATTGTTTTCGTTATGAAAATGTCACCTCATTTTAGTTTCGCTTTATACGGTCAAATTAATCATTTTCTTCCACATCTTTCAGCATTGATTTTAATTTTAGCCATAATAACCATATCCATATCCAAGTCCATATCCATAACCAACTGCTGGATAAGCGTAGCCTAGACCGTATCCGTAGCCAACTGCTGGATAAGCGTAGCCCACTCCGTAAGCAAGTCCTCGCTTATCCCTTGAGGATTCCTCAGCGAAGGCGAGAGCCAAGAGGGCAAAGAGAGCAAAAAGAACCTAAAACAAAAATATTCAATATGTTATAATTAGTGCTTTTAAATGACATAACGCTTCAAATATATTTTTAAAAAAATATTTTTATGTTAAAGACCAACTTGACCGTTAATTAACAAATCCAGTTTTT
>JAGDQP010016315.1:26180-40813 GCA_022664845.1 Lepisma saccharinum | reverse complement strand
ACGTAAGTTTCAACTTTCGGGATAGCATAGCAAGGGAAATATATGGGTCTTTTTCAGAATTTTTAAAAGAATGCGAAGAGATCACACACTTCCCAGGCGAGTGTAAAATTCAGCTTACTTTTTATTTTCTGTAAAATTCACTTTTTAACCAATATAAATTCACTCCTAGTTCCAAGAAATTTTACCTTGGAATACCATGCATAACGGTTAAGGATAAAATTCCGTATCGGGGGGGCCAGCTTAAATTTATAAGATTTTAAAACACTTTTCTTTATATATGGTTTCAGATACAACAGTTCCGCCATTTTACAATGAAACATTAACATTGATAACACATTTACATCCAACATTCATAAAATTAACATTATTTACAGATAAAACAGCAATTAAAACATAACAAAAGTATTTACATATTTCGGGTGCAGTTCCGAATCTGGCGGTGCCTTCCGCACGCCTCCCATGAACACGGGCTTGGGTACCGGCAGTGTGTAAAATGTCAGTGTTTTTAAACATCAGTATGGTTTTCAGAATATTTGAAAGAATGAAAAGAAATAATTTTATATAAAGTAATAAAAAGTCGATGTTCGAGGCACCACCAAGTACGGAACCGTAGCCCATGTTTCTTAGCTGTTTTCGAAAGGCTAGTTTTGTGCTGAAAATGTCTATCTCTGGTGGTAGGCGATTATGTTCAGAAACCATTCTGGCGAACATAGAGCGTTTGACTATTTCTAATCTTGGTGCTGGGTATCTGAATGAATATGTTGCTATTGCGCATGGAGGTAGGAATGGGAAAGTTGAGCTCAGAAAGAAGCAGTTCAGATCGAACTCTACCATTGGATATTTTAAATAAGAATAACATGTCTGGAAGAGGGTGTTCGAATGTTTAAATATTTAGAATTTCTTTGTTTCTTAGAGATCTAGTAGAAGGGACTCTGTATTTAGCGATGGCGATGAAAAAGTTTAAGGCTGAATTGAGATGTGTCAAGTGAGTAGAAGAAGCCATATTTCAATTTAGGTGAAATGAAAGCTTTGGAAAATATACTAAGAGAACAAAGGCTTTGAAATTCTGTGAATCTGTATAGCCTAGGAAACCAAGTAGTTTCATGGCACTTCTAATTGTGGCTCTGATACGCTTGCAAATTTTCTTGGTTAGGTGAGTTTAGGTTAGATTACGTACTAGCTTAGGTTAGGCTGGCCCCCCGATATGGAACTAGAACCTTAGGGTTATATATACACCCCTAAAGCGCGGATTAACTTTGTTTCTGGTCCCTAAATATTTAAAAGTTAGTGTTTCTAATGTGTATGGAAGTGTTGAAAAACGCAAATTATACCGAAGTATCCAGTGATGGAGGTGTGAATTGAGAGTAAAAGTAATACTCTCGGTATCCGAGTACGAGTACGTCGGACTATTTTAGCAACTACAGCTTTCAGGCTCAGGGAACAATCACATGGCTTTTCACAACTTTTGGATTGCTGGTTGTCGCGAGGTGTTTATAGAAGTGTCTGTGTGAATTATTTAGAAGCGAATGAGTAGTAAAGAGGGTACTCTACTACTCAGTAGCAGAAGCTGGAGTCTCAAAAGTAAAGTTCCTCTAAAGATGCTTTGGGTCTGGATGAGTTCTTCTCGTCAAGTATCGGCCTGTATTCCAGATTAAACTACGTTCATTTTTATATTGTTATTTTCTTTTATTATGTTATTCCTTTTCTGTAAACTGGGTTTAAAGGAGGTACTAAATATCTACTCGTTCATCATATTCGATTAGGGCAGAGGTTCCACTAGATTGTAATTCACCATGTGCCTATCACTGAGCAATACTAGTGTGTTTTAAATTGAAATAAATGTAGACAACTTATCAGAAAATAATAACATTCAACAAACATGCACTACATCCATTTCTGTTCGTTTACATTATTTTCCCGAATCGTACCTGTAGGATAGTCATAGCATACAAGAAGTGATTTGAACCGGTACGAGGACCATGGTTGTAAAATCATCGGTTAGGTTATAGTAGACAGGATGGGACATCAGAGCATAAAAATGTGCATTTTTTTTATGAGACCTAGTGGTACCGTGCTTGAAGGAGCTACAATTATCTACACCACGGTGATGTCCAACCTTGTTTTGCCCATGGACCACATTAAAATTTAGCATGATCTTTACGGGACAGAGCATCCTCTGAAGTAAATAGCATACAAATCATACGCGTCGTTTAATTGCAGCTTTTTAACGCTAATATCGCAAACGTAAGAAAATCCTTCACACACACAAACAATTAATGATTGTATAAATAGCAAGAGGCTAAAATCAAAGTTTACCATATTCATGTAAAGAACTAGAATAAAACTTTCTTTCGACATATTTATGGTAAACAACATATGTGGCGGGCCAGAAAGGCAAAAGTTGCGGGCTGTAGTTCGGACTTCATTGATCTACACCTTTAACGTTGATGTTTTGGACGCACTGTGTTTCCAAGCGTTATCGTCAATACGCTACAATGGCTACATGATTTTCAGTAGTTTTCACAGTAGGTCTCTTGAAGCCACAATATTTATTAGAATTTGGTAAGTTTTTCAAAGTGAAATCGTCGCACAATGTGCTATGAGTGTGTTCATTGACTTTCTTCCGTTTTTAGGTAATTTTGTATCATCCAGACATGCAGTTTCCTATCAGTTAGTACAACCAGGAGAAATAGATCCACTCAGTAAATATTTTTTATTAGGAATTCATCCTTGTACATTAGTTCTTAACTTACTTTGTGGTGGAATGAAGTACAAAGTCAGTTTACCCAGTTCAAGAGAACTGAGTTACTTGTCAAAACTTGAGCATGTTGTTCTATTTCGAAGCTACTATTCTGAATTGTTTGTACTTTCGCCTGTTGCGCGACAAGAACTCTTTATGTTGCTACTATAGTTCACTCCGTCGCAGCGAACGGTCGCGATTTGTCCTATATTCACTTTCAGATGTCTGTCTGGACTGTTAGGAACGGGTCTCCGTGTGTTTGTGTGTGTACCTTGCTTCTACCACCGTCACAGACTTCATTAACTTATAAAACACATCCTGTGTAATCCTTTTCAGAACTTGGACGGTAGGGATATTCAGCCATTCTGTGTTCTTGACATGCTAAACTGTTCCAGGAGTATAAGTTACGTACACACTGACAACTGGTTCCGCTCCTGAGATACCAGAATATTAGAGACTCATAACCTAATAGCATGGAGCGTACGAGTATTATAACGCAGTTATGCTGGTTGGGTATGGCTGCAAAGCGTTGAGTGAGTGAAATCCGGCGATCGCGGGAACCAAGCGAGTACATAAAGTTCAGTAGTGTACCAATGCTGTCATCTGTACACGATGCATAGGTGTATTATTCTATTGATAAAGCTATCCTGACCTGATAGCATGGCTAACATTAACGGTGCAGACGGTCTGCAGCAAGAGCTATGTACATTACACCTGGCAACGTATATTTCAATCAGTTCCGGTAGTGGATGCTTGCTTTCAGTGTCAATGGTCTCTGACTTCCGATATTTGTGGTATGTCCCTGCTACTATTGCTCGAGAATATCCAAGAGCATTAAGACACCTGGAAGCTAAAGTTTCCAATCTTTCTGGTCCACAACTACACTACTGCCCAACTGGTAAAGTTTCCTAATGGTTACACAACACGTTCATAATCCGGCTATGTCCATTTTCAGCAGGGGAAGCAACCAATGTGTTTTTTTTTTTAATATACATGAGCCGAGCTGGTCTACCGGTTCCCGTAAGATCACCGAAGTCAAGCAGCTCTGGGTCTGGTCAGTGCTTGGACGGGTGACCGTTGCAGTGCTCCAGATGGTGTTGCCTGTACGGCGTCCACCCAGCGTCGTGAGGCCAATTGGGGAGCTACCTGAATAAAGAGGTAGCGATCACAGTTGAGAGCTTCGGCTCTCCTCTCCCAACACGTCTGGTCAGCGTGGGAGCAGTAGACCACCTCCTCCCTCCGGGAGAGGCCTCATCCAGTAGTGGATTGAATATGGCTGTGTATTATATATATATTTGAGGTTTTTTACGGAAGCAGGAATGAAAATATTTTAGGTCTATTTAATTGTAGGTAGAAGTCCCGTCATATTTTGCAGGCTACCCTGAAACTTTATGGAAGTTTCTCGATTATTATTAATTCTTGTTCTTCCGTCATTTTATATGAAAAACAGAACCTCTAAAAGTAGGGCATCATTGATCCGGCCACTAAGTTGTATTTGTTTAGAAGTTTGAAATATATATATGTTGTGAATGGTTAAGAAAGCTATTTAACTGCCTTCATTATTTTAACTTCGAAATTGTAATTGCTTTAACTACAGCGTGCTTTCGATAATACCACACTCAGACTCTGTTGACGATCGTTAAAGCAATCAAACCAAAGTTAGATTGTGCAACCTCGATTGCGTCATGTTGCGCATTTCATTTTAATTTCATAGAGGTAGCGACATCAGATACCCTATTTGACTTTTGCGATATTCTTGTCTATATACCGCTTGTTTGCAGTTGTGTGAAGTCGTGTTGTGGTTACTCTGTCCTAACTAGTGATATGGCTTTTGAATACCGTATAGAGTGCTCCAAATCAGCTTAACAACGTGGTAATTGTTTATAATTAGCCAAACCAGGAGATCCGATCCAGTCTTTCATGTTATTTCAGAAGAGAATACCACGAATCAGAGCAAACGATATCCAGTGTAGTGTCTTAAATCGTTGTATCTATCCTCATAGGTACTAGACGAAGGTTTGAGTCTTAGGCTTGGTTAAGATTTCCCCCTTGTCTTTCACAAAATGCTGCACGTCTTTCTCGCACACACACACACACGCAAATTCATACTCTTATATTTGGCTAGAACTGCATTTTTTTTTGTCTGTACTCAATGTCATTCAAACACGTAATCATGTGGGGTGATAACCTTGTTATACTAAGGTTCTTCTTGACTGAGATCCCTAAAAAAAAAAAGGTGAACTGATTGTCGTTTGATATTACCGTACATCAGATAGAGATAACGTCCGAAGGTGAATCTACAGAGCGAAGTGGATTCCACACTACCATGTTCAGCATGTTTCCTCACCAGGAATCGAACCCAAGGATTACTAGGCGACGTGTGGAGTCTCTAGTTTAACGTAAAAGTCGAAGCAAACTAGACCAGCATTATGTGAATTATAAAGCATATTTATTTATTTAAACTTGATAGGTTTATATCTCTTATCTTCCATAAGCATTTAGATCTGTTCCTCAGTTCTCTTGAAGATTAATTGATATTCTCTTACTGCTTACAGTAGAGAGAACGGATTTGGAGGTTGTTTTCTGTGTTTAGAATCACTGAAATGAATGATTACGTATATTCTCTGCATTGTGTTGAAACAATACAACTTTCTCAAAGTTAATTGCAAGGCACTGTCATTTTTCCTCAGACCGCCTATATGCAGTTCCGGTGTACTGGTATATGAGTGTGTGTGTATATGGTCGGAAAAAAATTCTTACAGTAACAGCTTATTGTCGAAACTCAAATTTGTATCTTCCAATTTGGCGAAATAATCATTTAAAATGTTCACTTCTTTACTGCGTGGGAGCCTAGTAAAATTAATTTGTCTTACGGATAAAATTAACAGTAAAGCGTGATATATCGTCTAATTTTAATTACCGTATTTCGTGTCATTAGCAACAATGCGTACTGTACGTAAATAAACGTTATGTAAAGGAATTCCGTGTCAAGTGGTGATAGAACTCATTATGCATTCGTGTTATTTGTTACCGATGTATGCAACGAGCATCTCGTCAAATTTTTAACCAGCAAATACCAATGAACTTGTTAGTTTCTTTCATCCCGTTCTCTGTTTATATGTGTGCGCGAAGAGAGAGGGAGTGGCATGAAGACATGCCTAATATTTCCTGTATAAGTTGAATGACCGAGGCATCAGGATCCAACTGTGGAAATAATGCATTTGGAATGCAGTTCAGTTTTCAAGTTGCATTTAGTGCTACTGAATTTATAACTTTGTTTTTCACAACTTCGCTCTAGAATGAGAAATTGAATTATATGTAGTTGGAACCTCGGATTCGTAAAACAGTTTTTTTTTTAATTGGTCAATATTAATAACTTAGCTTTCTTTCCTTAATCTATATATAAAAGTGGCTGTATGTTTCAGCATAACTCTGGCACGGTTGGAGCAACAATTTGAACCAAACTGTGTGCATATATAAATTAAATCTTCAGGGAAGAAAAAAAAAACTTTGGGGAGGGGTGACATGTAATAATAATTGAAAACGACCTATATTAGTGTCGAATTCATAGTTTTTGGGGTGGCTGAGATGTATAGTGACACTCCTGATGTCGTTTTAAGTCCCAAGTTCAGTCTCATCTGCATGGGGTGGGGGATGAAAAATAAAATGTACAAAATGGCCGAGTTTACTGTCGAATCCATAGTTTTCGAGGTCGCTGATTGGTGACAGTCCCGATGGCATTTAAGCCTAAGTTTAGCCACCATATTTAATTGGACCCCGCACGAACTGGCTGGCAGATCAGCTAGTAATTTGATAAACAAGATATTAACAAGTTGGTATCCTTTCAGAGCAATAAAACTTTTTGAATGTACCAAGTTATGACATGCACGCTATTGATTTTAACTTCATAGGTCAGTGTTTTATGTTGCATGTAAGTTGTTCAAAATACCAAATTATATTCCTTGATATTTGCTACAAAATACTTGGACTCTGTGCACGTCTGGTTAACGTGAGAGCAGTTGACTAACTCCTTCCTCCGGGAGAGGTTTCATCCAGTACTGGATTGAATATGACTGTGAATTATTACTTGGACTCAGCAATGTGTTCTGTTCAAGGGCGCTTCACGTACTGAAATATACTTAACTAATTTATTTCATTCTATAAATTGAATGTTGTGTCTTTGATAGTGTTAATAGGTCTGAATAACTGCCTACGTTCAACATAATTAGTTCTGCCATTATAAGGAACACACCACTTCTTGTGAATATGTCTATACGTCCTCGAATTGTAGGTTTTGTACTGCTACAGCTGTTTTGAGCGAATCCACACTACCCAAATAAACAAAAAAATAAATAGTATTGCAGTAGGCGTGTAGTGGGCGGATTAAACAGTTCAGTGCATTTTTGCAGAGCTATACGAAACTTGCTCATTTTTCCTCTTGTTGATCTGAGTGAGAATGTTATAAAGAAGGTGGACGTAGTTTATCAGACTTCTTTCTTTTTAAGGTTTATCCCTCCTATTTTTGCCCCGCCTCCCAGCATTGAGGGAATGAGGAACAGCACATTTCTTCTGTGACTGTATTCACGGCGCAAGCGGTATTCACGGTACCGGTATTTGAAAGAATCATCCGTTTCCTCTTCGTAAATTGATTGTGAAAAATAAAAAAAGGTTGTTTGGAATTTTCAAAAAAAAAATTCGTCCGATTTAGCATACGTAGTACATCCTTTTTTTTTTTTTTAATTTTGAAGCCTTATGTTTATTATCAGGCCTTAGGTTTACAAGTCAATTAGCCTATGTATTTTTTTTCTAAAATAATGGTACGTTATCCTTCGTTTAGTCAAACTGATCTTATGTGAACTTTGTGAAGCCACATTTTTAAATAACAGTTGATTGAAGTGCTTATTATTGAGAACATTCAAACTACTGACGAAACAGTGAAAGTGCAGATGTCCCTTTGTACAATTAACTTAGATATTGTGTATAGCAACTGTTGAGAATGCACAGCAAAATTCGTTGTTTCCGTGTCCGGATGGCAAACTGATCAGTCGCCAGCAGAGCTTTCTACAGTTAGACTATTACGGCCAGTTTTTGGGCTCGCGCCTGAGTTAAAACCATACTAACTGCTGGTGTCGAATCGAAAGTTAAGGAATTTTGAAGAATATTTAGCACGAAAGAATTGGCGTAGATTAAGATCTAATTCTTATTTTCTGCAGCATTTGCAGATAAATTCGTCAATGCAAATCCCCGAACGTAGGATTTTGTACACTAGCAGAAAATTCTCATAACGAAACGGTCTTTTTTTTTTTAATACAAAAAAAAATTGGTAATATGGTAGTTGTGTTAGGAAGTGATATTGCAGGGCACACATGGTCAGTTGCTTTTATTAGTTTAACAAGGAAACTCAATGATATCATGTCAAAACCTACCTTGAAATTTCGCCGAAAGAATCTACCTCCGGAGAAAGATTGTATACGAACAAATCGTACTTGCTGAAAAGTTTTATGCTTTTAAGCTGCAAGGTTCCGATATACGGGATACAATATCGCGTGGAAAGTATACAAATAGGATGTTTGTATCATTCAGTCAACACAATTCATGTTAAAATAGGCTGCAGTATGGGAGAAGGTGCTACAACCCACTACTGTTTCATTCCGGGACGAAAGTGAAGCAAAAGTGAATTTTGTTGTTTGACTGATAAAAGCATACACTTTTTGTTTTTACATTTCGCTCGGTTTTCCAACCTCGATCTCGGACCTTGTAGCTGAGAAGAGCAGTTATATATATATATATATATATATTCGTGCAGCGGCGGATCCAGATAGGGGTTAGTGGGGGATTCGCGCCCCCGTGGGGATCATGAACTTTGGGGATATTAACCATCGCAACGATCTGTTATATATATATATATATAAACCTATGTAGTTAAACCTTTCTTCTGTGGGACGTTTATACTCTAAACGAAATTTCAAGGTAAAAGTTTCGACGTAATCTCATTGACGGTTTCCTTATTCAATTATAACGGGCTAAAGAGTAAGTGGTGTTGACATCAATCTTAAGTTGGACCGTTTTCATACAGATTCATGCACTCCATTTTTGTTTATGCTTTGTCTCGTTTCTGTTTATTGTCCCACATTTCAGTTTTTGTCCGGTGACCCTGTTTGAAGGAAGAAAAGTAGTCGAACAGGCGTTCGTATTGAAGTATTAAATAGTTGTAGTAGTATAAGTACAGATACAGCTTTCGGGGAAAGAAAGGAAAGGAAACAGTGACGATAAAGGCATTCACGAAGTAATTTCCGTGTGCTTTGATGCGAGGTAATAAATTTGTTCTGTATTGGAGAAAGACTATGAAACTGCTAAGACAAGAGAAAGGATGTTGGATATTGGCCTTGAAGATTGTGGCAAATCAGTTGAATACAAAATATTGCACAATTATGTAACAATACAGAAAGTCGATAAGAGCTGTACTAGATACGAGCTGCAAGATATAGACATAAATTGTATCCTGAAAGACACAATTAAAGAAAGGAAAATCAGAGAAGGGTGGAAGAAGAATGTATGGCATTAAGACGGGACACGTGACCGAGTCATTTGTACAATTTTGCTAACAGACTGAAAGTGATGTGAAAAAAAAGTACTTTTTATAGAGTGCACTCTAAGATAATATTATTTAAGAAAATTTACTTTCTTTTTTAAAATATAATTGTGGTTTTATATTTTTTCATCAAAACCGAGACAATTCCAGTTTGAACTATCGAAAACCTGAAATGCGGACATTGTGCCAGAGGAGTATATTTTTTAAATGTGTGTTTTATTTAGTAAAACTTGATGGGTCTACAATCAACGTTCACGTAACTAACACATATGTCGGTTACTTTTTCTTTCGGTTAGAAAACATTGTAATAAGTTAACCATGAAGGTTACTCGGTCGAGATGCTCCATTGTCAGAATTTGGATGTTAAGTCTGAAACGACTTTCTATTAATGGTGAGCATTATTTAAAATATACGATGATCCAACATGGGGGAGTCGGTGCTGTTCATTTCATTCTCACTCGATTGATAGGTTGCTTTGAGCGGATGCATCCGCCTCCACCCGACTGTTAGGTGAAAAGCGCTTTTATATAAGTAACTTCCATGATTGGCGTTGTACATTGTAAACTATAATGTTGCCTACTGTAATATAAAGGGTGTATTCGTACTTACATGCATGTGGGAGGAGTTGTGCGTCATTTCAGTGGATCAGCACAACTCTTCAGGGACATCGCAGCTCTTGCGAAATAAAGTGTAGCGGAGAGAATGTATTATGTGGTTCATCGTTAGCGTGGCTGGCTGTTTTCCTTCTTGTGTGTTCCAACTGGCAAGTTGAAAGTCAAGGTTTGTGTAAAAGAAAATGGTTTAGCGTTTTACGTGGGGATATATAAGGAATTGTGCGTAAATTGCCATACTGTTAGTGACGTTTATATTGTTTTCTATAGTTTGATGAAAAAAAACAACAAAAAAACTTCCTCAGTTGGTTTGAGAGGTACGCAGTTCTGGTATCGAGCATTTTGGCACGTGTTATGGCGTAGGTGTTGCCATGGTAACAACATCTATTGTCTCGCAAGCTTTCGTTGATCTCTCTTTGAGACCTTAATCACGGTCATAAGTACGTCAGTCACATGTTCTTCGTCGTTTTGATTGTCAGCGCTGGTGGAGAAGATGCACATGTTTTACTATTAGCATTTAGCTGTATATTTAAGATGTGAACATTTCCTGCGGAACAAATGGTACCTAAGAGAGGATTTGTTAGGATCTTGCCACGTGACCACATATGGTCAGAGAAATATGTTGATTTAAGTAGTTAATAAAAAGAAACTACCCAATCAAAAGAATTGTAACATGTTTTATTTTATTTTTGGGGGTGTTTTATTTTTTTTTGGGGGGGGGGGGGGGAGTGACGTATACTACTGAATAGATCTGTGGGAGATATTAAACTTTCCTGTTTGTAGGTTGGAGCAAGGTTAATGTTAAGAAACTTGTGTATCAGCTATAGACTTTAAAGTTTGTGGATTTAACATTTAACGTCTTGAGCTTTCCTTTTTGTACTTAATTTGGATCAACGTTCCGCAAACTGTGGTCCTCGAGCTCTACCTTTCTGGTCCTCTGAGTCTAGATTAAATTGAGCATTAGTCAAAAAGCAGAAGAATAATTTCGCTTTGACCCATTAGAATACAATGACTATTCAAAAGTTTGAGAATTATACGCACAATTTTTTGTGTAAAAATAATCGCCTCCTTACTTTACACTGTTCTTTATTGACAAGTATTTTGTGGATGAAGTATACAAGAAAGGAAGAGATAGTGTAAAATATTATTGATAACCTTGAATCACAAAACAAACTATTATGTAGTTTCTTCCAGCTATTACTCCTAACATATAAAGAAGAGAATATTAATTAATAATTGAAAAATATTGGTATACCGGTACTAATAAATAACTTGAAACCTTGAAAATAATATGTATAAAAGTTGATTTAGAAGAGTACAAGAGTACGGTGATCCACGCCACATCCTAACTAATAAACCGCACTTGAAAATAATTTGCGGAACGATGATATACAGCATTAGTCGGTTTCTGAATATCTCATTTTCTTGTATCGTTGTTGATATGTGTGCTTTCAAAATATATATACAGGGTGAACAATTTATCTTGATCACCCTCTATAATGGAGAAACCGAAAGAAGGAGAGAAGCGAAACTTTGGATGAAGGAACAGCATGGAGGGAGACATCTACTCATGTATTAGGCAACAGCACCCAATGAAAGTGTTGCCAACCCCAATATAAACTGATATTTTTTTAATGAAATGGTCTAGATTTGATTTCATAATTGGAATGAGGAATGAAAACAAAGGCGAAAGAGATGGCACTCGCAGTTCAGGGTTGCCAAGTTTTCGAGAAATAACGTTAAAGAAGTGTAAAATTGAATTTCTTTTTGCACACACTGTGAGTGGCATACAGATTCTCTGAGCACATGAAATGAAACACTGGTACGTACTAAGAACTCTTAAAATTGACTCGAAGTTTAGAAGGTTGAGGTAAACAGTGTTGCCACAACACAAGAGAAAAAAAATGAGTTTGGAAATGGTGTAATAACTTAGAAAAAAAAATCACTATTACATTATGATTTGAAAGTTATAGGGCAAGTCAATATGACCTAAAGAACATTTTAACATTGATTTGAGATCGATAAGTCAAATACTTATAGAGGATGATCAAGATAAATTGTCCACCCTATATATATATGTTGAGTATGAAAAATTCATTGTAGTGTTACTGGTTTAGTAACGAATGTTTTTTATATCCAATGTGGTTTTTATGTAAGTATGTTCAGTTTCATACAACTTGATATCTTCCCGAATATTTAGCTAAAAGTAAATAAGTACAGGATGCACAGAAAGTTTCTCCCCATGATAAACGTTATGTAATTTACAGTTATGTTTTCATCTTCAAACGTTAAGGAATAAACATCGATGTTTCTTGTATGTGATATATATACACTTAAGGCGTAGCATTAACTTCCATAATGCAAGATGAACTTATTAACGTTTATTATGGGCTAAACTATTTTAAAGAAATTACTTTTATTTTCATTTGTGAAGTACCAATAATGTACAAGATGCTTGGATTGGATGGTGATGGGATTAAAAAAATGCCATTACGTATTTACATGTTCGATTATGTACTAAGAACTCAACGCAATTTGAAAAAAAATTATCTTGGAAAGTCTGGAAAACTCAGGGAATTTCAAGTCACAAAACTAGCCGACACCATGAACAATGTATATTGGCCAAAGTGCTAAAAATATACAATAACATCAGTGTTGAAACGTATGTTCGATTTTACACACTTTATTTAAGTAACCTACTACAGAAATACCGCAGGTAAAGAGAAAGCAGAAATCTTGTCAACAGCTGGCATAAAATAAGTCGCCACAGGTTCTAAGAATGAAATTTTTTCTTGGTTTTGTAGTGGCATACTTGTCAGTCACATAAAGGGGCACTTAGTTTGTCCTCATTTTCATTAGTCGGGAACGAAGTTTCGTTAAAATGCTGTTCATTGCAATGAACGTCTTTTGACGCTCGCCTTTGACACCGGACACACAACACTTACCGTTAGTATGGTAAGTTTGTGTAAGTGATCGTAACCAATATTCGCTTGAAACACTTTGCTGTTGGTGAATATTTGCATGAAAAATCTGCTTGATTGCTTTGTATTGTAGATTTCACGAAGAACTGGACTCCCAAGTACTGATTCAACATTATATTAGGAAGATGTTTACACAATGACTATATTTTCATCTTCCATACTTTAAAAAGTATCTTAATTTTCTAAAGTTTAGGCACTCTTTACTGAGTCCACCGCATTATTATTAAACACAACTAACATATCATCCACAATGCATAGGGCGTATTTTCTCATATGTTTAAACGTTTCTGTTCGATTCTGATCTATCAATTTCGTGAACTCATCTGTTACCAGATGTTTCTCCTCAAAGCGCTTTCTAAATTGCAAGTTTTCAGCTTCAAATGTAGTTCAAAATACAGAAAATAAATAAGTAAACATGTAATAATACAAATATAAATTGTGTGTGTTCATTACAAAAATAACACAAAATAAATTTGCGTATTGGAACACCCCCTTTCCGCTGAAGCCCGGAACCTATCCCGAAACCAATTTGTAGATAAATACCTTAACTATTTATTATTTGTCAAATCTCATTTCCACGTGACACTACAAAGTTTCGCAACGGAAGTAGCCATTGACCTTGATCTAAAACGACACTGGAATGCTCGATGCCATTACAGATCGAGTAGAGGAAGCAAAGAAATCAGCTAACAAGATCGTCTACTTGCAATTTAATCCATAGTAGGCTAATTTTTTGCCCTTGGTATCGCTGTATGACCCGTTTTTATGTTGTTTTGTGGTTAATTGATGGATTCTAACGGAGTTTTAAAAACCTTAGCGTTTCACATTGTTCAAATGTTTGTTGACGATTAAAAGAAATCTTTGTAGTTCCATTACTTTCGTAACTATAAACCTGTAAAGTTCCTGAAAAAATTCAAATAGTGTCCTTGTAAACAGTGCGTATCTTCCGCTCTGTTTGTATACGTATTCAGTTTAAAGTATACGAAATTGAATTGTATTCATTTGCTACGATCATTTAACTATTAATGTTTATATGTACGGTATGTTTATATACTCCGTGGGAAAGTGGTTGTGGTCGCAGACTTCGGAACAGTAGTGTCAAGATTCATCGACAAAATCAATATATTGAAATTGCGATTTAAATAATTTGTTTAAGTTGATGGTTTAAATCATGCGTCCATAAAGAACAAATTTGCGCCAAAAGAGATAACAGGTTTACGACATGAGTCTGAAATCAGATGCTTTTACACATATTGGTTCACTATGCTGGTATTTTGAGAGTTTGTATTTTGGATTCAGGATGATGGTGCGTGGCATGGATAACGAGAACGACAGGAAGTTACCTTGTAATTCTCCGTCCTTCTCGCCTCGTTCTGTGTGTTGGTGAGCGCGGCTAGAAGTGGCTCCTGGCAGCATTAACGAGGCCGTGAGGACCGCGCAAGCAAATGGCAGGTTTCGTACGCAGCCATCTAAAGAAATAAAATTGGGCGGCAGTGTATATGCCTAAAATGTCAGTAACTATCTAGGACCGGAATTGGCTGGGACGGCACTGGCAGCTGACGCCTCACACTCACGAGAATGGAACACTAGAAAACTGTCCAGACTTGTACGAGTGAAGAAGACCTCTTCCATATGCTGCTTATTTCTTCTTGTTCATTAATATCCAGCCAGCATCAGAAATTAAATCGCCAAGGAGACTTAACAGTTCG
>JAGDQP010016315.1:11666-26080 GCA_022664845.1 Lepisma saccharinum | reverse complement strand
TTATTTCTTCTTGTTCATTAATATCCAGCCAGCATCAGATATTAAATCGCCAAGGAGACTTAACAGTTCACTGTAAGAAGACGTCATCAACCTTCTAGCAGCTCCTGCAGCTTGGTTGTATACAGACTGAAATTTCAGGCAGACTTAAGTTATTCAGATTAAATCATCTACCTTGTGTATTTCATTCTTACATTACATTTGATAACTTTTTTTAGTTTGTTTCATTTCGTTTTGTGTACCAATTTACTAATCTTTTAATCAGAACTCATGCGAAACACATAATATCCTTTTTTTTTTTTTTTATTCCAACGGCCTGATATTCGTCAAGGCCATAGAATAAAAGTATAATTCTTTGCTTCAAGCGTCTACGTTTTCATCTAATATGCATACAAGCGCTTCTTGCAAATAACTTTTCAGTTATCTATAAAATATACCATATTTAATTTTGACGGGCAATTTTGAAATTCGGCTCAGATCGTTCTGAGTAAGACTTGTAGAGGTTGTCAAGCGAAAGGTTTAGAGTTACTGAAGTTCAACGACACGTCTTCAAAACTACAAAAAAATTTAAATTATCGAGGTTTTTATTTCACAGTGTTCGACTTGCAGAGGTAAATTAACACGGGATGGAATAGGAAAGGTGAAGGGGATTGAAAAATCAAGGAATTCGAATTATCGAGGCTCCACTGTAATTGTTTGAGATTAAAAGTAAGATTTTAATCATAAGCGTGTTTTTGCTATTTTGCTAAGAGAATAGATTGAGAGAAGAATTTCTGAAACCTTATCATCAAATTGTTACTAATGGATCAAATTTTAGCTACAAAATATAACAAAAGATTACAGCTTCAAGGTCCTGCGCATTGGTTTTGTTTTTTTTGCTCCCCAAAACTTTTGTGTTATGATTCTAAGCAAACTGCGTTAGTAATATTCTTTAATCCTAGTCGAGTAGTATCTTCGGCGTTACGTTAAGGATTTTATCCTGTTTATAGACAGGCCTCCATTTTAATGAGTGCGACGTTGTAGAACAAAAAAATCCATTCAACGCTGACAGTACCATCCTTACGTAAATACAGTTTGACATTTCCCTCTTGTATAATTATTTCACGTTGAAGAGGAAAGAAGATAATATACATAGACGTGGTCCAAGAATTCTGATACAGCATCATCATGCCTGTTTTCTTTTTATCGTATAATAGAAATATGTTGTAACATGATTACTGTTCCAATGATCTCATAAGAACAATCTTAAATCACAGAAGTGCATCCAGAAAACCGCAGTCAGAAGTTATGTAGTTTCTGATTGTCAAATGGCGGGTGCTATATTAAATGTGAATTTCAAGGGAGACTGAAATCATTTTAGTCTTCTATTTCACGTCACAGACAAATATGTATCTAAGAGAATCAAAAGTTTTACCGTAGTTTTCTTTATTTAAAAAAAAAAAAAAAAAAAACCTACCACAATGCATTTAAGGTAACCTTTTGTTTTTATTTTGAGTTTGCTTTTGGGGTTTCAGATTTGAATGTAAACTTGCTCAGTTCCAGAAATTTTTGAATGTTTCTCATTTCGTATTTCAGAATCAACAGTCATATTCATTTGTTTTCTTCCCCAAAATTCGCTATGGTGTGTGGGTGCTAGTATGGAATCCGGGATTTCTAGTTAATACTGCTCTGTTATTTGAAATTTCTCTATCACTTACGAGTTTAAAATTGTTGAGTGGTGATTCGGAAAATGAGACGCACTTGCCAATTTGATGCAGTCTTGCAATTCGGAGTCAGCTCCAAAATCATTTCTTGCACGCAGGCTGCCAGTGAATGTATTTTCATTTATGTACCGTTTGTGTTGGTTGCACTCCCATTATTTAATCAGGGTTCCCATGCATCCTGGAAAACTACTGGATTTTTCGTATTGGTCCTGGATTTAGCTATTTATTTATTTTTAAATTGAGATGTCTTTAGTTGTAAAATATATTTCCTTTTTTTAAAGAACTAGAGGAAAAAACTGTGCGACAAGATTATTATCCGGAAAGGTGTTGAGAAAGAAGGGATGAATCGCAACATTCGGACAAGGAGCTTGTTCAGTTGCAAAAGGAAGTAAATCTTATGTAAATGCTAATTTAAAAAATGCACTGAATTACTCTGTATACTGTATAATCAATCATCAGTTTGATTTTGGCCGCTTTGGTTCACAGAAGTTGATATCAATAGAAGTTTCATTGTTAGTTTTGCTTTGGTTCTTAGAAGTGAGCCAGCCTATACTTTTTTTCCTCTCTCCGATAGAAGTGTTATCTATATATGTGTACATTTGATTCTATTTGTATTGGAAATGTAAAATAAGTAATAAATGGCTTTATTTTTTTGAAACTCTAAAGCATGAGCTATGGGTGGATCGAGTTGCTGTGAAGTTTTTCAGTTACCATGTAACTAAATAATTGGGTTGTGTGTAGTCGTATCACCAGCAGAGAAGATAAATTATCTTCATAAACATAGAAGTTTTAGCCAGCCCCTAGTGATTGTAGGACTTATCAGCTGCCTGCAACGGGGCGCAGCTTGGTTTATAGGATCGAAACCTAAAGTGTCTTACTTCCGAAGGACCCTTTCGGAGTCTCATATAGAGAACAAAAGAATATTGTAATATAACACCATTTTAATGTAAAATCAAAGTTTGGTGAACCTCGCTCCACCATTATTATTCATTTATTACGTGATATACCTTGCTAGTATAAACTTTAACAAATACATCATGAATGAAAATATTTTCAATTACTTTTGGGAATAATCCAATGTGTATAAATAATTAACAAGAACCGTTAACTACAAATTCATCTTCCCCATTTATCACTATTCCGATAGCCGATAGCTATGGTAACGCCATCTATTGAGCAACATTTCAGTAAAACATTGCCAAAAATTATGGGACTGCATCAAACTGTTTACAGATGTACAAAACACCTATTATTCTCATTTATAACAGAATTACTTATATACATAACATGAGGCCATAACAACCACAATCAGTTGATTAATCATTTCCAAAGATACGTTTAGGTATGTTAGCATATATAGAAAAAGTTACATACTTCTGGGAAAGTTCTGGATTTTAAGTTTGATAAAAGCGTGGGAACAATGTTAATGATCACAACGATTGTGTAGGATGTAACCGTAACGATGTACATACTGTCTTACTTTGTGTCACTACTGTTTTTTATCCTTTTAGAAAGTTGTTACAGTTTTTAAAATAACTTAATTTTTGAGGCCACCCGAAACACTGGGACTACAAGCAAGTCGAACAATAAGACTAAATCCAAATTGTTAGTTTCTGCTAGAGCAAACTTAGCGAAAAGATAGAAACAAAAAATTTACGAAATAGTCTCAGATATAGGGTGTGTTAAAAGTCATTATCTAGTTCAAATATAGGTAACCGGAGCGTGTATAACCATTTCTTGTGTAATTTCACATATATACTCATTCGGATGTATCAGTTGCAAAACTCGCAGTCTTCCCTTAGTGATTGCCATTATACCTCCCCTACACTTCTAAGCATGTTATGTTGCTTTTCAGGCTTCGCGTTCGGCTAGGGGTCAATCGCGGAATAGCCTGGGAAACAATCGATTGTACGTCGTTTCTCAATTAGACCTGTTTCATATATAAATACCGATCATTAGAATATCACTAAGGAAAGAGAAGTTCTTAATCTTTGTCAAATTAAGCTAGACGACACTTAGATTTAATTTCATGTACGATAGATATTGTGAAATACGAATTATATAAATTATTTACAGAAGATAGCCGCTATACGTCAAAGAATGTGCACTGTAGCAGAATCGAGAAATGTTGAATAGGTTATTTTACACACTCGTCACCTAGGATGTCCCCAAGATTTTTGCTCAACTCCAGTTGTGCTCGTCTTCAGTTTGTAGTCTCCCACATTAGGACTTTTCCCAGATGACAAATGGAATTACACATAAAAGCCAAGCCAGATAATTATTGGGGGAGGGAGGAGGATAGTGAACATTAAACGACCTCTCAAGTCAAAGTTAATTGAACAAACTTAAAAAAGTCACGAATTATAGTAGAATACACGTGCTAGAATTCACAGGCACTCTACCCCTTTTTGAATGTCGCGCTGTCAACTACGATGAACATACTAATCTGAAAGCCATACACACGATACATTTACCCACTCTCAGCTTTACTCACGGAAGCTCCCTGTTCATTCCAGGAGAGTATTGATTATATAATTAATTGATTATCTGCGCGATAAAAGGGAAGACTGCATTTAACATCACACAAACTTTTAAGTTACACAACCAACTCAGTATGTCCTCTTGTTAACGTATTGTATGTGGCAAGCTTAACTTTTCATATGCGTTGCCATCATTCGACAGACAGTCCTTCAATAAAAAGGTATGCGTCATTTATATACTTTGCCTAGTCGGTGATTGGAGATAGAATTATCATTCGCATACTCTTTGTCAAGAGATTAACACTCACCGGTGCCTTAGAGATAAGTTTATTTAGTAGGGAGAGTCAATTAATCTCCTTCGCAAAAAGAGACTGTGTTTGCCTAGCAATTTCTTCCTCCACAACTTCTTTTTAATGTTATTAAAATATGCAACCACAAGGTTACTCCTCCGGCGCTACCTAGTTGCGTTGAAACTAGGTCTTACATATGCAACTCATATCATAACAGTGAAAAATGTACAGCACGAGGAGGAAGCGACTAGCAACCAAAAGCATCCCCGTTTGAATTTTGGGAGAAGCTTCTTTCAGCGAAAAGGTTTCTCTGAGCTTTTTTTTTTTAACCTGTTAGGTTCAGAAACCTGAATTGAAAATGATGTGGTGAGCTTATTTACTCAAATTGTTTTGAATGGAAATAAACGAATTTTCCTAATTTATATCTATACTAGGTGATTACCTGGCGTTGGCCGGGTATTTATTGATCCCAGTCTTCTATTAGATAGAAAAAGAAATGAATTCTGTCATTTTGGACATTTTATTTTTCACACCTTATCACTTCCCCCTGCCATGTATTCATCTCAGCGACCCCGAAAACTATGGATTCGGCACTAATATAGGGCGTTTTACATGTCACCCCGTTCCCACTCCTGGGGGTCCCCACCCTCATATTATTTTTTCAGACTGTAAGTGAAGTATACCAATGTTTGTTTATATACTCCAGATGGTGTTGCCTGTGCGGCGTCTACCCAGCGTCGTGAGGCCAATTGGGGAGCTACCTGAATAAAGAGGTAGCGATCACAGTTGAGGGCTTCGGCTCTCCTCTCCCAACACGTCTGGTCAGCGTGGGAGCAGTAGACCACCTCCTCCCTCCGGGAGAGGCCTCATCCAGTAGTGGATTGAATATGGCTGTGTATTATATATATATATATATATAATTTTTACATAGATAGACTATCTGATTTCCCGCCCATTGGTGCAAGGTCCAGAGATTTTTCGCCGCTTCGCGCCCCTCCGGGGTATGGAATTGAAAAACTAAGATAGCCGTTGTTATGAATTGAATTGATAGTCATGTCATATTTGCTCACTTAGAGGTAGTCAACTCGGCAAACTACATTGTGGGTGGGTGGCTCCACCTGTAAGGATATATCTGACAATCATGATAATCTATTAACTGATTGCACCATTTTACATGTCACCAAGTTTGGTTGAAATTGCTCCAGGCGTTCCAGAGTTACGCTGGAATATATAGATACTAGCTGATTCGCCCGCCTGTTGGTGCGAGGTCAATTAAGTATATCTACTAAACTTGGGCTTAAATGTAATCGGGAGTGTCACTATTCATCAGAGTTGGCAAAAACCATGTCCTTTTTTTTTAATAAAAAAAAGAAATAAATAAAAACCGAAAAACCAGGTTTTGGTTCAGATCGGGTTTATTTGGTTTAAATACTTTATTTATTTATATTACATACGGATAGAATATCTTTATACAGCAGCGGGGTTATGAATAACGGGACCTACAGCTACGACTTAAAGAGGAATCCGAACTACTACTGGGTTTGCACCTAAGATAAATTGTCCTCCACCTAGACTCGAACCTAGGGCTCCTTAATTACAGAGGACACCTGATAGAAATACGTTGTACTGATCTTGCATACTTGTGAATATAATTATTAAGAGTCACTTCTGAAGAACAAAAATATAAACAACTGCACAAATGAAATCAGTTATACTAACTAACTCTATGGCTTACGGAACTCGCAAGTTCATCGCCGTAGTAACAAACGTTCGCCATTGGATTCTATCCTAGGCAACATCAAGCCAATTTTCATCACGAGCACCTACTTTTCGAGTTATTTATACACATTATTAAAATAAATGGACAATTTCAAAATACTACAGAGTACAGATCTAATTTAGTCCAAGCTAGTTCACTGAGTCAGAAATACATAGACTTAATTTCCAAATCAATAAAAGAAGTGAATGAAGATGGTACGAATTATTTGAGTTCACTCTGGCTTTGAACAATCCATGCATATGCATACAGAAAATACTTTTGATTTTAATAAGTTCTTTTTATATATATATAAAAATCTACGAGGTTTCGGTGTATTTTATCAATACTAAACATTATTAGAACAAAAGAATATTTAGAATTTTTGCTTTGATTGCAATTGCATAATAATTATAATGTACATCACTGGATGCAGCCGATAAATTTTGCCAACTTCTATCAATATATTTAAGCAAAGTTAATTTGGCTTCTCTAAGAAAAAACAGGCGTTCAGGCAAACCGAAAGATTAGGTACAATTTGGTTTTGTTTCGTTTGTTAACGTCCTTATGTAATAGTAAGGTTATGAAGGATAAGACATATTGCTTACAGTGACATCCAAACCGCTACTCGGTTTGCACTTTAGAGAAATTCTGTAGCCCTATCGAGAATAGAACCCAGGACCCCTTGATTACAAGGCGAAAATGTTATAAAATTAACGCAGATTGTTCAGTATGTGAAATCGTCACCATGAAGTTCACACTATTTGTGGCATTTTTGCTTTTACTTTTTCTTTTGGTTCCAATTGGTTAAAAGAAGAAAAAACAACACCTGGTTTAAACCAGCCAACCCTACTGTTCAACTCAGCGACTCGAGAACTATGGATTCGACACTAATATCGATCATTTTGGACATTTTATTTTTCACCTACCCCATGCTGATGGGGGCTGAACTTCGTCTTAAACGGCATCGGGAGTGTCACTATTCATTTCAGCGACCCCGAAAACATTTGATTCGACACTAATATCTGTCGTTTTCGATTCTTTTTACATGCCACCCCCATCAGCATAAGGAGGGAAAATAAAATGTCCAAAATGACAGTTAGAATTCCTTCCTTGTCCTGTTCAATAGAAGATTGGGATAAATAAATACCCGGGGCATTGCCTGGAAATCATCTAGTATGCTATAAAATAGCAGGAAAACTATACAAAACAAAAAGCATTAAGCAGCATCTGAACATACTTTTTTTTTTTTAATAAAAATAAATTGAGGCCTTCTGTGCGCAACATGGATTTATAAAAGTTGCACTGAGTTATTATTTTGAGTACGTAACGAGGGTAACTTCATATCTTTGCATAAAAATTCCTCGTAGAAATAAAGATTACGGATAGTAAAAATATCAACAAAAGCGAATACCCAGTTTCAGATATTTCCTCACGTAATGTTTGAGATGTGCCGACTCCGGTATTAGTGTGGTCTGAGGCGTCAGACCAGCATCTTCAAGGTTCTGAGTTCGAATCCTGGCTGGGGCATGGCTGTTTGTGGATTTTAGAAACTTATTAGGCAATAGAATCGAGACAGTCATTAGTTACCAAAGTGGTTCAAATTACTAAGTTATTGAAAGCTGTTTTATTAATAAGAAAATCTAAATTAAATCAGGACCGAGAATATTAATCAAGTCATAGTTACCTTTATTTAAATAATACACATATTTTTTAACTTTTTTATCGCTAAAAGACATTCTTCTATTTTAATCCTAGGCCACATCACCATTTTTTTTTAGTATTTGTTAAAACTGATTCAGTTCAATACATCATAGTTAACTTCGCCAGCCGATACTTTCAGCTTCTTTCACGATTAACATATCCCACATCTCAGCACACGATCACCTTTTGCGTTCTGACGTATCTCAATTAACTTACGCAGTTATTCAATATAGTTCCGGTCTTTTCCCAGTGACTGAAGAAGGTTCTAAATTTTGGTCCGAAAATATTTTCGTATGTTATTATTTATTTATTATTGATATGTGTATTATCCGTAATCTTTATTTCCACTAGGATTTCTTGTTACTCGAAATGTAAGTTAGATACCCTACATTAGTTACAGAAGCTTAAGTTAGATTTGTACTCTTCAGGTTTTAAGCAAAACACTAGAAGGAATTAAATATTTTTAAAAAGAAAACAGTCCCAATCCATTAGACATGTATACGCATCAAAATATATTAAACCATATTGAAATAATCTTCCTTCTGGCCATGGAGTTGTTACATGTAAGCGAATAAAGGCCTGCGTCTTGTTACTCTTCAAGAAGGTAGTGTAAAGCTAAATTAATATTGATCTATATATATCGTCGTATAAAAGTGCTTAATGTACGGGGCTGTCTTGTCAAAATGTAAGGCCTGTTGCTCTTATTTTTTTCGGTCAACGCCCTCGAAATTTGAGAATTGTATGCTGCGCTACTCGGCTGTGTTCCAAATCCAGAATTAGTTTAAAAGAGCTGATTGTGTGCTTTAGCAAGATGTGACAGCATGATAGTGTTGTGTGAAAGTTTGTGCTGTTGCGTTGCATGCGGTGGCAAACAGAAAATGCATTACGTAGAATTTTCAACGTATTAATGGATATGTTTTTAATATAGAATACATTGGGACTTATGATACTTCAGGTAAGTTACTTTGTCATGAAACAAGGCAGTCAGCTATGCTTGATGCTTCATGTTACTATGTGCAGCAACTGTTGCTTGTAAAAATGTGATTATCGAAGCATGCATAGCTTTTAGAGACTTTCTAAGTATGGCTGTGTACGCGATAGGAATGTTCGGAAGTGCGGAGTCAGTTTCGGAAGTTTTTTATATTTTGGAATTCCGAACAATACTACGCGAAGATTAACTGATAATCGTTCTAAATAAAAAAAAAACGTTGCAGAATAGTTTTAATGAGAGATGTTCATAATTAATCAGATTTCTATATCGTAGTAGGTGAATATGTCAGGCAGTTTTACTTCGTTGACGGAAGGTGTATCAGGGTGTCGCGAAACCGTTCCTGTACTGTTGTGGGAGTGGGAAGATGAAAAACAACCAATTTGCTTGTTACTTTATACAGTAGTATGATTAATAATCCAGAGCGATTGCCGTCCATACAAAGATCAATGCACTTGCGTATAATAAATAGATAAGAATGTACAATATAAGTTTTATTACGTGGTGGTGCGATTGTGTATATGATACATCAGTATTTCTTACAGTCTAGCCGCTTTCCTTTTTCGGATGAATATAAAAGTTGTATTGTGGCATTAACAAAACATTCATCCTTTGATATAAGTAGTTCGAAACCAAAAGTATCAGGGTATTTCAATATTGAGTGGAAATAGTAATTCTTTCCCCGTGTTGGCATTTCGGGTAACTTAAAAATTTGTTCACTCGGCAACGCGATATATGGAGTATAACATTTCACTTTTCTTGGCGAGGTTTTCATAGCCTTTACCTTACAATGTCAGTTAATTTGATCAGTTTTGTGCACTGCTATGTACTGCCTCCATACATATTGCAGTAGTATGACTTTGTTAGGTTAACATTGGAGTTCAATTTTAGTCTTTGATATAGGGCCTGATGTACGTATGTATATTCCCGGTCATTGACATTCATGATTTAGCAACAATGATACACCGCAGTGTTACTTTCTGCATCCATGTGCAGAGGAATAAATCAAATTGTAGCATCTGTTTCTTAGAGTTGTAAACTTCCGTGTTCGCTCCCTACACGTATATCTACTCAAATTTCAGTTTTTTGCTTTTGACTACCCATGTTTTATTACATTTTCGAATAACTTCTTGAATTGTCCTTCCACCAAATCACTTAATTCGTGAATTGCTTTTGTAGTAACAATATAAGAAGTAATACCCAACGAAATTCAGAATTTCGTAATTTTTATTGGTGCGGAATATAGAACACAAGCACTGTAATTAAGACAATTGCTGTCATTGAAATTATACTTGTTTTGAGTGCACATATAATGTAAAAATCGAACGGAACAGTTAGCGTCCCAAAATCAAATAACTAATGCGAGAACTGCTGAACAGAAAGCAAACAGCTTTGATTGTATTTTGGAAAGGTTAAGATTGAAACATTTTAGTCTCAAAAATTGTTGACACCAATATGGAAAATGAATGTTCTGGTTGAAGGTACGTTTTATAAACCGAATGCACGTGGGCAAGGTGAACCTATGATTTGCCATTATCCCCATCGAATGTGGAGGATAGTAACGTTCTAAGGACTAGACGTTTTCAAGTGATTTCGAATCACTTCAGTCCAACATGGACCCAGTGATAAGGCAAGGAACGAAACCACTCACCTTTCCGAAGACACTGATCTGCGATATGTCACTGTTCATGGTTCTCTCAAATTGTTGTGTAAGTTTTTGGGTTCTATTTACCTAGATACAATTTATTCAGATTGAGTTTATATTTAAAAGCACCGACTTCGTTGAAATTCAATTTCATCCTGCTTGTTCGTGTGTTTTCAAAGCACGAAAACTGTTTTTTCCGATTAAAATGGAAAACTCGCAACAGAATACCTTATACATATTAAAATACTTAACATTGTGCAGTTACCGAAAATATCTCGCACACTTAATGCAGGTAGTTGCTTTCTAGTGATGCAGTTAAATAAGAAGTGGTACCGTTACACATTAGGGTAGAAATAATACTCGGTTCTAAACATTAACCTCACTCAAGAAAACAAACTCTCAGTTTTTACGTTGCAGCTGCTAACATTGTCCCTTCCGTATACTATGGGTGTTAGTACGTACGTTATGTTATAAATATTATTCTTTTTTACCGTTCCTGCTTTTAACCTTTCCTTTCCCATTCCTTCTTTTCCTGAAGATGCCCACAGCACGTAGATGAAACGTTGGACAGTTAATTTATTGTTATTTGAAAACATTTTGGGGAAGACGTATTGACGTAAGTAAAATTCCAGAATGTATCTTTTCTCTTATTATATAGAAATCTAGCACTGAAAACAATTTCTACTCAAACAAAACTCACATTTTAATGTCGGGATCATCACTTGTAATAATTAGGTCTACACAAGTTAATTTCTATAGATTATTATTATCTGGGTAACGTACACTCCGTGAAATACGATTGACAAGTAGCCACCGGCGTTTAAACCCAGGTTCTTTCGTTATGTGATCATTATATTAACTACGCATTTGTACCAAGTAATAATTCGTAATGTTAATAAAATCTTATAGCATAGATAATATGTGTGTTAAAGTATATGGCGTTTAAAATGTGTTCAAGTAATATTATTGTGGTTGTTCCTGTATACTGAAAGAAACTCTATACTTTCGTGTGAAACGCACCCTTGAACATTTTCGTTAAACTTTTAGAAGGTGAAAGATTCATACCAGTTACTGCGAATGGACTTGGCGTATCTCCTTCATGCTTAGTTTTCTCTATTTGTGGACGCTTAAAGTGGAGATCTAATTTTGAACTCGAGGTGATCGAGCGGGAAGGTCGTTGCTTTTCGCTCGTCAGCATGTGACAACTCGATGTTTTCGACGCTGATTGTAATTCCAAGAACTTGTTCAAATAGAAGTTGGAAACGTTAGTTAAAATGTAACTTTAATAATAAACACTGTTGTCCGGCTAACAATGTTCAGAACAGAGGTTTCGTGAACATTCTACTATAGTGGTTAGAGAAACATGTTTGTGCATCTGGGATTTATATATATATGTCAATAATGTGAATGATGTCAGGTTATTCTTTCGATATGCTGTGTTGACATTGGACTTGGGATCTAGTTGTGTGTTTTGAGTGTGAGGGACTTTGAAACTATATACAGTTCTTCTTGTGTCTTCAGTTGATAAGTATCAATTTGTGAGGTGGTCGTAACCTGGGACGTACAGTCCTTTAAGCCTTAAATATAAGCGTCGGTAAATGCCACTTGCAACTTTTGACCCCTATTACCGACACTAGAATGATCAGAGGTAAGAGTTCATCATAAATTCTTCCAGATAGTTTTACCTTGACCTTTTGCATGCTTTTGTCAAAGATGCTTATTTAAATTGTTCGTCAGTACATGTTCAAAATAGTACTCAGGTATTAGGAGGTAGCGTAGAAATAATGTTTGGATTTCCAAAATGTTGTGTTACTGACGTTGTTTTGCTAATGATCAGTTTCATGTGTTCTCGCATATCAGTTCGTGTTCTTGTTATTTCAAAGTGGAGAGCCTACGATTTCTGTGCGCGTGGTCCCGAGTTCTTATCCCATGAAGTCCATTGAACAGAGTGCTTAATAGTTCATTTGAACAGTTGTTTCGTTCAGTACTTCTCATTATCCTTGAGATTGTTCAGTACATCGGTGTACTTCGTGCTGGTAACATACGCATGGAATTTCCAATGTAGTTTGTAACGTTACCTCTTAATGCACAAGGAAGCAGGGCTGTGGAGTCGGAGTCGTCAAAAACATACCGACTCCGACTCCTGCTAAATGTAAATTGTAACGTAATTCGTTAAAAATGAAGATTTCCAATAGGATTATGGCTTAGTAGGAGTTTCGCTGGGTTCTGAGTTAATCTTTGCTTAAGCATGGGCATCTGTGAAGAAAACCTCTGGCGAGGCAATTGTTTTAGCGGTTAGTTGTTGACTTATTGTGAATAATAAAAATGCAATTATATATTTCCAAGTTCATAGATACTGAGTCGATTAAATTTCATTTATCATTTCAGGCTATATTAATCACTATTCAAAACTGACACTCTTTCCTACCTTCAACTAAATTACCTCTCTACCCGCCGTAAACTTTCCAACCTTTAATTCCTTTAAGAATTATTCCTTTGAATTTTATTTTTAAGGCTTTTAGGCAACTTTGGCTCGGGTGAATGGATGATGATAGGAGAATTGATGGAATGAAATAAGTGGGAGGAAGCGAGAGAACTCCTAGAAAACCCACACACGCGGTGTTTGTCCACCACAAAGCGCACATGGAATGAACCGGGATCGATCCGAAGACCCCATGCACCAGAGATGAACACTCGACCACTGAGCCACCTTAATAATTATTATGAATGATATTCTTCGCTTGTTCCGAGAGCTAATAACAGGTGTAACGGCTACTTTTACATCAAAACTAAGATTATCTTTAGGAGGGAAATCATTTTTAACCAGACTTTCCATATCTGTAACACTCACTGACTAACCCTTCTGATTTTTACCTTCACAAAAGTACCTTTATGATTTTTGCGAAGTCTTATATCTATTATATTTGTTTTTGTTTGTTTTTAGTGTAATTAGTGTAACGTGGCTACCATTCGTTGTACCTAGGATATATATACTTTAAATTAATAAATAAAAACTATTTAATTTATATTATAACAATCGTCCAGCTGCAGCGTCGATTATAATTTACATTATAATCGTGCGTCGATTATTAAACTATTTTCTAGACACCAGATGCTATGTTATATCTTCCACTATTTTGTATGACAGTATGAAATTTCAAATAACAAGCTAAATATAATATGCTTAGCAAGGTTCTAAAAATAGTCTCATGATTCTCCTTGATTGTACTTTGCGTTTATCAATTTATGTAAGGAAGAATATATTACAAATTTTATAAAATTTGGAGTCGGTAGTATTAAAAAATCAGGAGCGATAGTCGAAACTTTTGTGTACCGACTCCGCAGCCCTGCAAGGAAGAGTAGTTCAAAAAGAGAAGAAATTAGCTCCATTCCTAGAATTCCGTGCATTATCCTCGATAAGACTTATGAAACGTATGTTTTAGATAAAATCTTTTTAGTACTCTTTATTCATTTACCCTACCGAGCGTAGTGGCTCAGTAATAACATATTCGCCTTGTAATCAAGAGCTTGTTCAAATCTCGATCGAAAATTTCCCCTCAGTTCCAACTGTCGAATTCTGGCGTGGCATCTTGATGTAATGCCAGATCCTATATTTGTCATTTCCTTAGAACAGAATAAAGTGTGTGACTTTACAGCCTTATTTTGACCATAAATATAAAACGTTTTGTTCTTTGTTATTCATTAGAGCTGAAAATTGCTATTCTTTTATTGTTTGAGCGAAAAATGTGGTTTACTTGATTGTGTAATATTTGTGTAAGTTTATTTCTAAAGTGACCAAGGAAGGCAGAAGCATGTAGTTACGTAATTTCAATTTCAAGAATACTGTATAG
>JAGDQP010016315.1:0-11266 GCA_022664845.1 Lepisma saccharinum | reverse complement strand
TGCATTGTGGTGTGGGTTGCTCAGTCTGTAGGGGATATATCTAACAATCATGGTCTATTAATTGATTGAACCAAAAACCCGTCCCCCCTTTCGATGCGGGTGTCAACCTTTTAATGCGGTAGTTAATCCTTCTAGGTCCTAAGGAATATATATGCACCATTTCGTTCGAATCCGTCAAAGGATGTAGAAATGTATAGCGTTCAAACAAATATATAAGTGCAAATAAATAATGTTAGTAGACTGCAAGAGGGTGAAAAAACAAACGCTGCCGCACAAACTATTCTTCCGTCGAATTGCTAGTAATCCACAAGTGCGTAGATACTTTGAACGGTCTGGAAACCTTTGCAGAACTTCAATTTTATTGGCTAGCAACACTGACATCTGGGATGTTTTAGTGAGTGGGGACCGTCACTTAGGTACTTTCCTATGGTGTCTAAGAGTATTCATGCCAATTCGGTGGGGATGTGTAAAGCAGTATGGAAGTTTTTGCAGAAGCTTTGAAAAACTCAATTTTCAATTGTTTGGCAACACTGACAACTGAAGTACATGGAGGGGTACTGTTCCCTACCGTCGTGTGTGTATTATTAGAAGACTAATCTTGCAAACTTTGGTGAAGATCCGTTAAACAGTACAGACGCTATTCTGATATTATATTTTATCATAAGGTAGCAATACTGACAACTGGAGAGGTGCTTGGGAATCTGGAAACCTTGACAGTCGTTTTTCTGGTATGCCCAAGAACATGCGTTCCAAGTTTGGTATAGTTTTGCCGTCCAGAAATTCCTTCTTTGATGAAACTGTTCAACTTCTGTGATTTTATTATATTAACATCAGGTAATAATATAGTTTCCCTGTGATTTCATGCAATGCCTTCCTAGGAATATTAGCAACATTTTCCCATATTATGGTGAAACGTTTGTAGGCAGAGGAAATTGGTAAAATCACATGTAAAACTTCGAGCTCGTTTTTCTTAGAACTACGTTTTCCGAGTTAAGCCGTTCTTCCACAGAACTCCTCAATTGTTCTAGTTGTAGCTAGAATCAGAATCAACCTTCCTCTAACAGATTAATTAAATTTATTTGAAAACGTGTTTAGTGTCGTATTTTGCTTCATTTGTTAAATAATTACGTACAGATTTTGCCCTGTGATACTACATAGAAATCCGGTGTTTAGTTCTTACGACCAGCGTTAATTTGAAATTGGGAATATGCAGTTGTTCTGTTTTGAACATAAATTTATATGAAAGCGTGAAGTTTATACGCCTTGTTTTCAACATAAAAAAATAAAAAAGTCTGTTAGTGTTCTATGGAATCAAGTAAGCTTATTCGTATGTGGTTTATGATTTTCATTTGTAGATGAATGGAAAAGCGTGCTACCAACACGACATTAGAAAGTGTATTTCTTTAGGAAAGTAATAGCAGGAAAAAGAAGTTGAAGCTTTGGAATAGTTTTCTCTTTTTCTAATAGTATGATCAAGATATGCAGTTGCGATATAGGAAGTCGTGTTTCCTTTCAACCTGTGTTCAGTCGTCAGCGGAATGTTCGCGCAAATCGAGTTAACCTTCTTGATTGAGGACAATCGTCAAGACTTAAAAGACATATTGCGCATAAGTACCAAACCAACAGGGAAAATTTACGTAGGAGAAAGACATCTTCCTCAGAGTAACGTTTTTAATGAACTTGACTGCGTGGCTGGTTGAGTTTTGTCTTTTCTTTTTGATTTTTATCGATAACCCTTAACTCCTGACGCTAAAGAAAAAAAAAAAGTGTGATATTGAAATTTTTATGGCATCATGTAGTTCAACTCAAAATTCAATAGTACAACTCTGTGAAAACTGCAAACAGGAATTGTGTGTAATTTTGAAGATGACATAATGAGTATAATTACTAAGTCCTACAAGATGACATAATGAGTATAATTACTAAGTCCTACAAGATGACATAATGAGTATAATTACTAAGTCCAACATCCACAATACATTCAGTGCTGCAAGAAACTGATTAAATACATTTTGAATTTTATGTAAACCCTTTAGCAACTTTAGCACAGGCCGAATGGATGAAGATGAGTGAAATGAAATGAGAGGAGAACCGGGAACCCCCACGCATCGGAGGTGAGAGCGCCCTACCACTGAGCCACCGCTGCCCCAAATGCGAGTTATAAGTTAGGTAACTGAAATTGAAATATCAGAGCCATTGCACAAAAATCTTGTATGAGGGAACGTTAAAAAAAAAAAGTCGTTGCCGTGACCGGGACTTAAACCCGAGTTTTCCAGTTGTTGTTTCAGTATTGTTACTACCACGCCAAGGCGAATTTTTTGTATGTAAAGCATTTCCTTCGCCTCAGCTGACCGCTGGTTTCGGATGTCGAATCACTCCTCCACTGCATGTGGAGGTTTGTGGAGACCGTGCTGCAAATCGTGTAGTGCGAAAGAATATTCGGCTTGATACACAGTTGTTTGTGGTAGCTATCTTGACATCGACACCAGAAGTGTAGCTATATAGTTCAGCTGAGTTTCGAGGGGTGCTTCACGTACACAGAAAGTTGCCGTTGCTGGTAGTTCAATGGTTAAAATACCCAACTGGAAAATCTTGGTTAGAGTCCCGCTTACGGCAATGACCATTTTTAAATGTATAATTCGGGTATCACAACATAGTTTCCAGTAATCGAAAACATAATACTTTATTTAGTAGAAGATTTAAGGGTTCCTGTTAAATAGTTCTATAAAAGTTCTGTTCACTTTATTTTGAAATTAGAAACAATCCTTAAGCGACACTATTAAAATAAAATTTGATAGACGGTGTCCATTTAAGAACACATGTTAGAAGTATTCAGTAGTAACGTGAGATATACTTCTTCAGTTGAAACCACATTGAAGAAATTATAGGTCTAATTTGTTGTAGTGGTGGTAAAATTTGTGAACACAAGTTACACTCGAAATAAAGGTCCTTATAAAAGAAGGTTGCAAACCTCCAATTTTGACACTTGAGGATTTCTTCCGTTTCCCTTCTATGTCTGAATAGCAGTTACAGTATTTATTTAGTGACATTTTTCTTTTCTGTGGAAGACCACTGACATTACAGAGTAGTTGTTCTACTTATGCAATAATTGGAAGAGAGCGTTGTAAATCTTACATAATAAAATTGAAAATACAAGTGTTTTTGGCATAACAAAACCTTTCTCTGATCAGACTTTTATCATTTCAAAATCGATATGTTAGTTTTTGAGTTAATATACATATGTCCGTTGAATTCCATTGGGAATTTCCCATTTATGCAGTACGCCTTGCCGTTGTGCATTTAAACTTTATTTCAGGCATGCTTTAATTTGTTGTAGTGCAATCAACCTTGGAGCGAGATGAACGTGATCAGTACTATTAATAAACATGCAACTGCGGGAATGGAAAGGCTCAGTTTAAATAGTTTAAAATTATGATCGAAAACATGACATCAGATACTTCGTTAGTGGTTTACGGTGGAAATTACTTTCAGAAATGCCGTATCGAAACACTGTAGCTTAAGGATAGATGGCTATATGAATGATTAAATGACTGCGGTATCCGTTTCAGTTGGTTCAAGAGTTTAGTTGTAAAATAATGCTATTGTATCACTATCTAATGATTTTTTGTATGAATTTTATTTTCCTTTTGTATTAGAATAGATCGGCGCATAGGCCTGGCCAGTTACACACAAGTTATATTTAGACATTCTTCTTGGGTTAGATGCATACTCCCTAGATTTATTTTTGTGCAGTGCACGACCTTGTAGTGTGCTATAAGGTGGAAACACGTTATGAAGCAAGTTCATTTTTGCAGATGTACTAATTACTCCTACTTCAGAGGAGGATGCGAACACAGTCTTGTGTGTGTTCTAGCAGGAATGTTGCTTAAACTAAAACGAATCGGCATCCGCCGCGATTGTTAAAAGATGAAAATAGTATTCAGTTTTGTATTGTACTCCATTTTCAAAGTGCATTTGCCTGTTTCTTAGGTGATCATTTGAGCTCTTGTACCAGTAAATCAGATCAGATACTTTTGTTTTATAGAGGATCAATTTGTCACTTGTAGTGAGACGTGTTTGTAATGTTTATTACAACGTGTGCATCGGTGCCACATGTTCTCGATACTCTCTGCCCCCAAATGCTCATATTAAATAATAATAGGAATAATTGAATTTCCATTACGTGAAATGAATTAAGTGTCTAAGTTTTCAACGAAGTAAGGTGGAATATATAATTGATCCACTACAGAACGCGCTGCGTTCATTGCATTTCCACCTATTTCAGGCTCATTTTCTTTGATTCACAATGGGAAGAGGCACGAAAATGTGCACAAAATATAAGACATCGCATAAAAGTTGGTACAGAATATCATGTTACTGATGACAAATCAGTTGTTCATCTACGTTTAGTATATGTAATAACAGAAAGCAGTGTGGCTTGTCCAAAATGCAGCATTACAAGTAGAGCTCATCATTCACTTGGTGAAACTGAAACCTCAGTAAGGGTGGCTGGCAGCACCTTCCTTCCCATTTCTCATTAGAAGTTCGTTACTTCAGCCTGCGGGAAAGAGGTGGAGGGGTGGCTTGTTCTGATCTTAAGTCACGGCATGGTGGCACCTTTCTCTCTGTAGGTCACATCAGATTGCATCTGAACATACATAATTTAATAGGATAAATAAAGAAATAAGGGTATGAAGTGACAGGATGAAGAGGAAAGAAAGCTAATTTGACTACCCTCAACATCCATCGAATCTCAGATATAATATCGACTTCCGAGTTCTAACCTGTTCTCCGAATGGAGCTAACCGTATGTCTTTCAAAACGAACAAAACAGATTGTAACTTTACCTAAAATTATCTAATTACGTTTTTAACGCCTTATTGTTCTTACCATTTAGCGAAATGTAAAAGCAAAAATGGAAACTATACGTAATTAGTCCGGCGAAGTGTCCCGTCATCTTTTAATATTATTACCGGTACTTCAGCAATAAAGGGAGAAGTTCGTTTTGTCTTTCATTTTGTATTTCAATGAATTAAGTAATTGTTAGTTTCTTCATCAGTTTAAGATTGTTGCTGTAACTATGATGATGTTAACTCTGTAAATTTAAAACAAGTGTAAAGATGAAATTTCGTTCAGGATAAAAGTTGGTTTATGGAGGATGGAGTTACCTTTCCCGCATGTCTTGTCTGTTTTTCACGCCCTCTTCGTTATACTTGGAATAATTAATTTGTATTGCCTTTCACAAGCTTATCTCATTTCTTTAGAAGCACAGTGTATTTCAGTTGATCCTTGTGATTTAGTGTCCGACGCTTTTTCCGACTTCGAAATAAATTAATTGCCACTTCGTTTATCAGATGTACACCAGGTATGTTCTTATATATAAAACAACTTGTTTAAATAATTTGAAAAATATATTTCAATTTTTTACTAATATAATTGATGTTGCGCAAAAATAATTACTTGTAATACAGTTCGAACCAAAATATATATATATATATTATAAGTGTTAACACTAGCACCTTCGCTTGTACGAATGGTTAACACGCTTGGTTTCTATCCATGCCTGTATTCCAGCGTTCGGATTCGATAGAGTTTTACTGAACGCAATAAATCAGAACCCACTGTACCAAAAAACTAAAGCTCACTGTCTCGTTTAGAACGTAACAAGAAAATTATTTAGAAAGACGATAAAATTCCTCAAACGATAGTTGGCTTTCCTTAATAAGTCGGTATTTGGCAGTTTTATGTTGATGGGTTGGGAAATATTTGTATCTCTTGAGTTCTAGATGATTAATTATTTACCTACTTTTCCTGGTCCCGTAGTAACGCAGGTTACAGGTTTCTTGTTTTCTTCTCTGATACCATGAAACATCTTGCGTAATGGTACATTATTAAGAGAGAGAGAGTGCTTCTTTGCTTTACAACGAGAAGACGCCAAGTAAAATACGTGAATGGACATTTTTATCTATGCCAAATCACATTGTTTTATTAAAGTATTCCTGCGTCTGGTTATTTAAGTGAAAAAAAAAAATCAGAATTATCGTATTGCATGTGATGTTCACGGTATCTCTTTCTCAAAGATGTGAATTGATGTGACGCAGTGTACAGTCCTCAGTTTACTTGTTAACATTAAGCAGATAATGAATAATGACGTCATTTGACGTCAGTAGTATTATAGTGGGCGACACACAGATAGGATCAGCAGTCAGCAAAGCTTTTGGTTCAGATAGAATATTGTCGTAGATTGTTCTTCAAACATCGTTGTAACAATTTCTTATCTTGGGCGGAGTTGTGCATTAAGAGTCGGTAGAACTTTATCGTTTGAGAAGCAATTAATTGTTTATTTGTGTTGTGAAAGGGATTGAGTTGCAGAAGATACTACTACCTTCTACGTAGATTTTCGTATCTTTAAATAGTGTGAATAAGTGTTGGATGCCAGAATCAGAAACATCTGACACACTGACGTGGTTGCCAGGAAAGAGGTAGGTCCAAAAGTGTCTGTCTTGCCAACTTGCTTTTAAAACTGAATTACTTTTCAGTCAGTGTATGCTAATTGCTTGTTGAAACATGGGCGTCTAGACAAATTGAGCGCGAATCAGATGCATTTTGTAGTAGTGTGTTCCCCTTTTAGAGGAAGACAATTGATGGCAGATGCAGATCGGTTGTGTGGTGATCGTAAACGTTAGCAATGTATATCGGGAGGTTAATCAACCAGTTACCTTGATTGTCTCATATTCTTCTGTGTAGTTTCCTTGAATTAATTTATCTATGGTCTTTTGACATCTTTGTCGCAGACCTGAATAGAGTAAGGTAGAGGATGGGAAAAGGTATTGACCAGGACTTTACTTAAGGTACCGTGTCGGCATTCACTTTGTGAAACTGTGGAACTCAGTCTGGATAGTCGACCGTGGGGGTCGAACCCGCGTAACTCCACTTACCGTTCCGAAGTCGCGACATACCGCCTGGACGATAGTTCCTTCGAATCTAGCCATGTATACATTTCAGACCTAAATTTCCTCCGCCCTATTCTGATAGCCAATGTAATGCGATCTTAGTGTTAAGCGTAAAGCCTGTCATGCTTCAAAACCTTTTAAAGATTATAATTTTCCTGTTTTCACTAATAAGTAATAAGTTAGAAATGATCATAGAATAGATTTTTCGTTTTCGAAAAATGTGTTAATATTACGTTGAGAATTGAACGGTTTTAGCGGTAAATGCATCTCCCATTACCTTCGAAATTAACTTTAAAAATAATTTCATGAACGTATATAATTGTAAAATAAATAATCTACGAAATATGAATGGATAACAAAGTGCTAATTTCCAACCAAAAACTGGAATTAATCAGTTATAAATACAATGGCAAGTTAGATGAGGCAAAATATTTGTTATCTGGAATGAAAATCAAGCGTTAGTTCTTGTTTATTACAACAAAATCAGTGAACCATTGCGCTATTATAATTAATAATTACACTTCTACTACCACTATCATTATTAATAATAGTGTAAGAAGTAGCAGCCATCTTTTGATATAATTCAGAGACAAATCAGTGCATTACCTGTTGTATACTCAACTCGAAGACAGCAGAATGCCAACTGAGAATCCGGAAGATGCTGTAACGTACAACTTATCTGAATCCTTATTCGATCCTTTGTCAGTTTGCCATCATTTTGTTTTAGATGTGGTAGATCACACACCAAGGCTTATATACTGAGGGTGTTCAAATCTTAATACAGTAGTTTAATGGAATCAAAACATCTAAATGTGGTTTTAAAATATTGAGTTCGCGACGAACAGGGATGTAATGGAGGACTTTTTTTTTTTCGGCATCACCGTTTGTCCATTTATGAATACGCAGGTATATGGGATAATAAGCGATAGGTTTTGTTACAACGAGCAAAGCGTATGCCCACCTAAAAAATTGCATTACGTCCCTGGAAGTAACTATTTTCATTGGTTGTTACTGAGGATGATGAACTATCAACGTTGGGAACCAGCCCTGGAATCAAACTATCAAAGACCATAGTGAGAGGAACGAATGTCGTGTATATATCTTTATTTGATTTTAGGAGCTTCTAACTTCGTCGCCGAGAGTCTTGACAAATCTACCACAATAGTTAGGAAAACGATGTTTGATAGGAAGTTATTTTCATCGTACTAATAGCATTTGAGCTACAGATGTGTTTTTAATTTAAATTCGAATTGAATATGTACGCAGTAGTAGTAGTGGATACGCTCTGACTACAAGTGCAGTTGAAAAAAATAGTCCAAGTAACTTCACAATATTGTAAGGAACATTGAGTCCAAACACTTTTCTTCCCACAGGGTTGCTTTACTATCTATCATTAACATTTTTCTGAACAGATCTTTGGGGTATTTAGAAAATGCCCGTATTTTTGTCCCAAACTTTATACATAAGACTTGTGAATATTACTGACTAAACGTGATTGTATCTGTCGTTAATTTTACAAATAAAACTTGAGTGACGATCAAATTTTTAAACAGTAAGGGAAATTGGTAACTTTGATTCCTGTGAATAACAGTTATGTCAGTGAAGAGAGTTGCTTGTATCATTGTGTTGTGTTTCAGCTCGCGCATTTTAATTAGTGTCTGAAGAATAGTAGTAGTACTTTAAGCAACGTTGACTATCACTATCCGAAGAAGAAATTCACACCATCATATTGCTTTTCATTTTTGTGTAGGTGGGCAACGGGACTTAGGATGTTTATTCTCACGGTCAAACATTGAAAACTTTGGTAACAGTATACATACCCGGTTTTAACCTTTCCAGTGGTGTACCCACATTAGGCAGTTAACGAGATCTTTTCTACATGGATTGTTACGTCAAAAGATACGTTAGATCTTGCATTTAGGAGCGCTAGGAACAGCTAGTTATCAGTAGTTCAGATTGGTGAATATTCCATCCCTAACAAGAATTATCTACTGACATTCGCTTTGAAGATTGGATATATTAGCATTATGAAGGTATATTCGCTTTTGCTGTTGAGTGTACAGAGCGATAAACTACAATAAATGAGATATACATAGGAGATTTGGACTGAGGATGGCCAAACAAAACTCTGAATAGCGAATACAATCCTAATGACGAGTGTTCGGATATTTTCCGGTATCCGGATTTGGACAAGAGAACAATAGATCCTAACTCAGCTGATTGAGATGGATTGTTACAAAGAACATTCAGGGAGAATGAATGTTAAGACTTAAGACCGATAATGCGACGTAAATTTCATTCATGGAAATAAGAGAAAGAAAAGACCTTGTGAACACCAAGGCCAACATGGCAAGATGATGTGAAAAGATAAAGCGAGAGAAGAGTACAAAAGTACAAAATGAGTGTTGGCTAAGGGAATTAAATTTAGATGCTTCGTTTTATACACAGATTCCAGAAAATAACTAGAATCGGGAAATAGTGATTGCAGCAGTTCCTCTCATAGTTTTAAAGCAGAATTTACTGTTTGAGAAATCGAGAGCTGTCGAAAAGCTCAGTAATGTTTGAATGGACGAATGCCGGATATTTGTTTTTAATAATTACGCTAGCGTGTAAACAGTATCAATTTTTATTATTACCTTTTTCACAAGAGAACCATGGGTGTTGTAAATGTTGAAATTAATACAGGAAAATTGAAACTGCGAGATCCATTCGTGTGTTAATTTTAGGCATTAGTTTTTGTTTCACACTAGTTTATCGTGTTGCGTAATATTGAACACAAGTGAACTTGAATGAACGAATGCATAACAGAATCTTACCAGTCGTGTTTTGATGTATTTGTTCTGGTAGAAGATACATTTTCCGTGAGAATTTAATACAATATTTTTTCATATATATATATATGAAAAAAATATTAACGATTATAACAGCTAGTCAGATTGTGCTGTTCAGTTAGGAGGAAAATTTATTCACTAGCCGCTCGTATAGAAAGTAGGTTGCCCATATAGGTGCCCTTGACCTCGAAGTAAAAAGAAGGGTACTTGTTCTACTAATTGAAGACTCATGTCTTCAGTGAACAGCGAAAGAGCGCAATTTGTTGCTAGCCGCCTTTTCGTATGGCGTCACGGGAGAGAGAATGTGTTTTTAATAGGCATAATGTATATTCGTATAGGCCAATTGTGTTTGATAATGTTGATTATAATAATGAAGAAGTTGATGCTAGCAGAGGCCTTCCCCATTCTCTGAACACCGTGTTGATTTTTATTTCCGCAATGAACAAAAAAGACTTCCCAAATATGCGATATCCGTTCAAACAAACAATCGTTTTGTTTATATTCATACTTCCTAATTTTTTCATTCAATGCATACATGTTGTACAGTAATAATTAGTTGTGCAGTAGGTAAGGCAAAGAGAAAAAGCATTATGTTCCACAGAAAAAGCATTCATTGGCAATGCATGTACGGTGTTTATTCCTTCGCCTTACCTTACATGTTTGGTTTGAATTTATATTAAGGACCTAAACGAGCCAGTGAGCTTCCAAGGGCGGGACCTACATTTTTTTGGCGAGCGAACCTCTCCGTTCAATTTACCTGAGACTTGAACCTCACTTTTATATGCAAATTTAAACGAAACAGAAATTATCATGTAAACTAGTATTTGAAAAGTCTGTCTGTTTTATTGTGTAAATAAATGCTCGAGGGTTCAGCAGGTGCACCGGAGCAATTAGCAAGTGTCATATTCCTGCCATAACCAGGCAAGTACCGATGTGGTATCTACTAACTATGGTACCGATGTGGTAGACTCTGGACGACTTTCCCGCGTCTGTCCGGCGTGAACCTGAGATTCCTAAAGGCCATAAATTCAAATTCTGTCCAAATACATTTGGAAATATTCATATTTGAACGTATAGGAACTACATATCTAAACATTTGATTTGTTGGTCTGAGTCAACTTACAGGACTAAATTCCAAGGGAGAGGGAAGTGGGAAGGGAAAACAAATATAGGAAGGAAATAGCCGGTATCTTTAAAGTAAACATCCTGGTATTAGCTTTGTATGACTGGTAAAATCCTGGAAAAAGTTCAATCAGGATAGCCGGCCCTGGTAGCAAACCCTGAATACGAAGGCGCTCTACCTACCAACCGTAAATAAAATATTTATTTATTTATTATTATTTTGTCAAATAATGGATTCCTCGGTTCGACGTATTTACACTATATACAGTCAGGGACAAGAAGTGGAATACCCTATGTGATTTACGATAACATGCTCACTGTGGTGAACATAGAATCTAGCACGGGTTTATTTGACACCAT
>JAGDQP010016314.1:21235-40816 GCA_022664845.1 Lepisma saccharinum | reverse complement strand
ATTGTTAACGTCGTCGTCGATTATCCGATATGCGTTTCTACCTTGCCTTCGTTTAGATAGTCTTTCTGTGGGCAATAACTAAAGAAATACAATTCCACTAAATAAAGGATCCTATTATTCTTTTGGTATATTTAGTTTAGAGTCGTAGTAGTAGTACGGTTTATTTGTGTTATGTTGTTGAATTACAAAATAGTAGAGAAAATCTAGGCAACATTATTCATCATTACAAACTCGAATGCATCATTAGAGTATGAAATAAAGTAAGTCGTAACTTGCTAGCATTCATTGGACTCGAAAGCAAATAAATAAAAAAATCAATGCAAACACAAGAATTGTAAGAAAAAAAAAGTTTTGTACGGAACCTAAGTAGTCAGTTCAAAACTCCTGTATGATAAAAAAGATACTAATAGCGTAAATTATGTAATACTGTGATACAATAAAATTACTCGCGCGCTACAAGTACATTGAACTGAAGTAATATTAGAGAAAACCTAACTCGTAAAAGTAAAGATAATATTATTAAAAGATTGTGATATAAGTCGCTTACAATTTCTTCAAACTGTCAGGACGTCTGTTAAAGCGACACTTGAAATATAATATAACAATTCTTGATCAGTGCCTATCGGGTATATGTCAACAAAGCACGTTCAGAGATTAAAGCCGAATGTCGAGAAATTTAATTGTACTCCGTCAACTAATGTGAAGTACAACCTTGTTACTTGTTAATGAAAAATAAATATTGTTGTGCATGTTAAGTATAAAATATACTTCATCGGACTCGAATGTTCATGGAGCACAGGTGTACGTAAACGTCGTAAGAGCGTAAGGAAAATATAGTTGCAGAATTAAGTAAAAATTGTGTAACGTTGGGCTCAACGCTTTACGGGTACCCGGCCGATAAACATTTTCATTAACGATAATCTCTTATAATTTATGTCAAAAGCATTCAGATCAACTTTATTCATTTTTGATCGTTTCGTTATTAGTAGAGTGCATTATTGTGTATGTTACTCCTGTTTTGACACATTCAAACGCACTCAATTTTTGGTAAAATTATCACGTGCCTACAGAAGTAAACGCACACACAAAAGAATAATCGCGTGTGTGCCCTGTAATCAGGTCCAATATTAAATATATTCATTACTTTGTAGTAACCTATCAACTTATTGGCGTTTTTGTGTATGTTTTACCTTTTATACCGACGGAATACCATAATTCCGGAAAAAGTTTGATTTCTGAAAATAGTAATAAAGTACTCTAAATGGTGTGAAAAGTGTTAGTATTTATTGGAATACTGAAGAAAACATTTCTACTAAGGTATTTCGTGAAGTTTCACCAAAAGTGACATTTTTCAATATTTTGGTCGGAGTGAGTAGAAGTGGTGTGGATTTTTGAGTCGGGGCTCCAAATATTAGAAACGTGGTTTTCTGCCTAAATACAGTGTTTTTCACCCACTTTCAAGTGTTTCAACGTTCGTCACGCACTTTGCGACCGTTTCCCGCCATTTGCACACATTCATCTATTTGTTGATTTTTGTGCGTTTTTACAGTATTTCGGGGCTCAGAGGACCTATTATCGGTATTACCGTTCCACGAACCTTTGTCTCCGGAATTCACTGGCTTACTGGTTTGGAAGTATTATACAGGACCCCAAGGGTGAGCAGTAGGGTTGCCTTTGTCCTCGCTCGTTATCACGGAAGCTATATTATCCCGCGGCGCTCTTTTCAAGAGAAGTGGGACGTACACGTTTAATTACTGCCCGGTAAATTATTGTACGGATTGGTACTCCGGGAGGAAGGAATTCTTCACTTACCAAGAACCGTCATAATAATTTGGTGCCGAAACCCGGGACGAAGAAGAGGATTAACGTGTTACGAATTTGATCAGCATACTTTTTCGTGTGTTCATCTTGGACATAATACTTTCACCATTGTATTAGAACTCGTAGGCACTAACGGTTGTTGCGAACGAACTATGGAAGACCACACCACGAAGCCAATTAAAAATGAAACGCAATTCGTTGAATCTACTGGTACTACCGGTATGGATGAACGTGAGGCAATTAGGTTGTTATGTTGCGGACAGAATCGACCGGACAGTGGCACTATTACATGTTTCCGGTGTCGTAAGACTTATCATGTCGAATGCGTTGGCAGGGGCGATAGTTCTTGCATCAAGAAGGAGCAATCTGACCCAGGCGTTACGTTGACCAAGTCGTGGATCTGTTCTCAGTGTGCAGAAGCGCAACCACCCGAACCTAAGGAACAAAAAGAAGAGAGCTTTGGATCATTATTACTTCAGATGTTAGAACAAATGAAGGAACAGCGTCAAGAGATCCAAGGACAGCGTCAAGAGATATAGGAACAGCGACAAGAGATCCAGGAACAGCGACAAGAGATCCAGGAACAAATGAAGGAAACACATGAAGACATCCGGAAGCTGAGTGAGGAACTAAAGGAACAGCCGCTGAAGATACGTAATGAAATCAATGAACAATTTCAGGAGATGAACGAACAGCAGCAGAAATTGCGGGAAGAGATCCTTAAAAATCAACAGAAAATTCGGGAAGAAATTGAGGCCCAGAGACAGGAGCTCCAACAAGATGTCAATGAATTGAGAGAAGAAATGCGTGCACAACCTCAGGAGATACGCAATGAAGTCAACGAACAATTCCAATTGGCGACAGAACAACAACAGAAGATACAAGATGAACTCGAGGAACATCGACAGGAGACTCGCCGTGAAATCACCGAGCAGGTAACACTGGTGGCAGAGCAATTAGAGGAATGGGAAGTTACTACACGTAGGACCATGGAGGAACACCAAGTAAGACTGGGACAAGTTGAACGACAGCTAGAGGATCATATTGGTAAGGCACCCACATTCTATCCAGGTTTTGGTTCAAATAGTACCAAAATTGCGTTGCGATATTACTTAGATGAATGTGTGTCGGGTCAATGTTTCGATGTGAATAAAGAATTACCTCCACAGCGTTCAGGTGTTATTGATACCCCAGAAAAAGTTATATCTCAGTGTTCTCCCAACTTAGCTATCAAAGACGTCGGAAGGGTAAGTGGAAATCGATGTGTGAAGTGTGAAGAATCAAGTACAGGACCAGAAAGCGGATATTCTGAACAGGACAGCCCACCAAGGTCAACAGAAGATGGTACGACTGGAATTCAACGCCGGAGAAGCTTCACGGAGTGTAGGAATCGACACCATCGACGAGAACGAGGAAGAAGATCCAATGCCCGTCAGAGAGAAGTAAGGCAGAGGCGTTTGGAATTCGAAGAGAGTGAATCAGAGACACAAGTTCCGGAAAGGAGAGTCAAGGTTCGCCTAGCAGATTTACGATCATTTACCTGTTTTCCTAATGGTAATGACATGACCGCAAGCGCTTTCTTGGCTCAGATTGACCGAGAAACAAGTCTAGTGGGTATTCCGCCCGGACAAATGTTAGAAATTATTCCGTTTGTGCTGCGAGGTTCGGTACTTTCCTGGTTTTATTCACAAATTGGCAATTTTCATAGGTATGCAGACTTTAGACGTGCCTTTATCACCTTCTACCAATCGGAGGAAGTAGTATGTACTTATATTACTCGCCTCAGAACAATACAATTTAACCCACGCGTGGATCGAAGTGTGGAACAGTTTGTCACCGAACGGTTTAGACGTTTACGAGACTTGGATGTACTGGCTTCAGATACGCAGATTTGCAGTACTATGATCAGCTTATTACCCATATCTTATCAACGACAGCTGGCTTCTGGAAAGTTTACCACACTAGTTGATTTGCTAGACGTTGTCCGGAAATTGGATACTATCTATGAAGCTGCGGAGCAGAGAAGACCCTCAGTCCCCCGGAGCAAAGAAGATGATGGTAAAGGGAAACCAGTCTTTGTTCGAAGCGTTACGAAAGAGGAAGTAGAAACCCGTGGAAGTGTCTCACGAAGCTCTATAGAAATGGAGGATGGAAGAACCGAATCGGCGTCAGGAGGTAGAGCAAATCAAGAAACAAGTAATGAATCACAGAGGGGGAAGCAACGTGGTTCGAAGAAACGCGGAGGAAGAGGTCGTGGCCGAAAGCGTCCAGTGTCGAACTCAGACCGAACGTCACCGAACAATGGATCCCGATCACCAGGAAGAAGTCCATCTTCCCAGGATGGTGAAAGGATGAGGGAAACTTCTACCCCATCACCTCTCATCAATTCAAAAAACTGATAAACTCGTCCCCCTTTCGGGTCGAAGGAGTGACGCCATTCCAAGAGATGACCCATACCAATGTCGATGAAATGCGTGTGAATGTGGAACGAGTGAGTGGGAAAAGTGTACATAATGAACGCTTGAACTGTGTGGATCAAGTCAAGAAATATCCAATACAATATTCTGTGCTGTGTATGAGTGAATGGGAATACAACAGTGAGGAGGATACAGAAGTTGTGACGGATCCGAAAGTTACAGCCAATATTAATGTGAACTATGATACTACAATTGGAATTCAGATATTAGATCATTATGTTACCGCTCTAGTGGATAGTGGTGCGGATATTTCGTTGTGTGCTCAGAGGACTTGGAAGAAAATCAGCGCTGTTATCTCACATCCCCAATTAAGACCTGCTACGAACGTCGTGCTTATCCATTACTCTGGCACCCGGGAGAAACCATTACGAGGTGAGGTCACTTTGCCCTTGAAGCTACGAGAGATGGAGTTACATCACAAATTCTATGTTGTGGATGGCTTAATGCAAGACATGCTGTTGGGAAAGGATTTTCTTAACCAATATCGAGTACGCATTAATTTCCAAGAAGGGAAAATGACAGTCCGACACAAGGAGTGCGAGACGTCAGTGTTGCTGTTTAGGCAGATAATGCGGAACGATGTTCAGGAAGACCGGCCCAGGAAAGCAACAGAGTCAGCTGCCCGAGGTTCCTGCCCAGATGAGGAAGTGAACTCCAGCGTCCATGAGGTGTCTCATATTCTCTGTCCGCAGGACGAGTCTTGTGAATGCAGGCTTAGTAAGAGCAAGAAGACCGATACCAGGAAATGTAAGCGTGGGTGTGATGAGAGCATGAAGAATACTTTATCTGAATGGGGCAATACTAGAGCAGGTTACCAGTCAATGTGTGATCAGAGGTTACAAATGGACGGTCCAGATACCTTTCGGAAGCGTGAAGCCACGGCACGTGCACAGGATTTGCATCTGGTTGACCGAATCTACGAGCAGGAAATCGAGAGTCGAACTTGTAGTGCTTGTAACCCGATGTCTGAGTCAGTAGTACGAGAAGTAACCACTACAACAGTACCTATAAGGGATATAAAACGTGAAATCTACCAGGTCGTGAAGAGTGTCGACGCTGAGACCGATACAAAAGAACTTTCGTACAACGCCTTAAAAAAGGATTTGGGACTGGTAGACCTTATTAACACGAAAGATCATCCATCATGGTCCGATAAATTGGTCATGGTTAGTAATAGGAAACAGGATATCATTGACAGACGGAACAATAAGAGGAACAAGCAACTAAGTCCTCGCAGAAACCTCTCTGTTGGCGACCTTGTCTTTATCCGAAACCATCCCCGAAGTGAAGGAGACAGTGGAGTGATAAAGAAAATGTTCCATCTATTTCTTGGACCGTATCTGTGCGTCGAGAAGCCCAGTGACAAGGTAGTTGTGTTAATGGAACCCATGGAGGGTACCATAATTGGAAAACAGTCGACGGAGCATTGTAAACTATGGACTCCATCGCCGACTTTGAAGAAGGAATGGACCTTTCTTATGAAAAAGTCTGTTACTGATAAATACATTCATTTGGTAAAAAGTGTATCATAAATGGTAAGTCATTTTTTCAAGTGTATTCTATATTAATGTATATGTAATTGTGTGAAATAGCCCACAAGCTAAAAATTAAAAAATATATATATATATGCCCACTAGTAGTTAGGGTGCAAGATCCTTACAAGAAAAAAAAGTGAATAATATTCAGTGTTTTGTAGATAAATATTGTTAGTGGTAAGTCATTTGCTTTGTGGTGATTCGAATTCGTGACTTCGTTGTTTGACAACTGAGGATTCGGTCCCATATCGAGCGCCATATGTGACGGACAGGTAATTCGCCCTCACATGATTATAATAACATTTAGTGCAGTTGGATATTCTTAAAGTATTTTTTATATTCCGACACGCATTGATATCGTCGCATGCATGAAGAGACGCTTGAGTCAACGCCCGGCGTATGTTTGTGGTAGTGCTGGACAATTCTGCCCGAGAGAGCTGGCAACATTGCATCGTCCGATACAGCAGAAGACATTGCGCGCTGCACCGGAGAGGAAACATTAAATTTGCGTCAGCGACACAAAACTGTTCTTATACAAGTGTAATTACTTATATATACAAAACTTATAGTGCAAAAGGATCAGTAAGTTCCAAGGATTTACAGGAACACAAAAACAGGACGAACACAAAAACAGGACGAATGGTTTATCATTCTAATCATTGTGAAAATCAACGTGAAGAAAATGTTGCTAAATAACGTATAGATACAAAATTCTAGAAATTTGTAAAAAGTCAGGCCCAACTATTAAGAATTAATTGTGGTTTCTTTTGTTTCTCATAACTTCGGTTGGAGGAAAAAATTCTCCCGAAATTTGGGCTCGATATAAATAATTTATGGAAATCTGAACCAGAGAAGTAGTATATAAAACAGCTGAGGTCTTTTAGGTTACAATTAATGACAAAGATTTCTTGTAGCGGCTCAGTCAAAAGTTCATTTCTTACATCACTCCACTGAGCACCACAGTGACAGATCAGTGATTTTCATGATCGGGGACGGTAGGCGGAATAGACCAGGGATATATTCCCGCTACGTGGATGTTTCTTTATGAATTTATCATATTTTACCTCATCTTGTTTAATTTTATCATGACATTTTACACCGTTATACTAAAAAATAATTTGTGTAGATAAATTATGTTCGTTCGAAAATCAGAACAATTTTCTCATTAAAAACGTTGACATAATGCTTTAAGCAAAATATTTCCCTCGAGGGGCGCGTACCCTCATTCCCTATCTCTGAATTCGCCACTAACATACAAATTAAGCCAGTCTGGAGGCAAATCGAATCATTTTCTTGGATAAAATTTTAAAATATTGCTACAAAAAATAAGAATTATCCATTGAATGGCGCGCACCCCATGCCCCTCTCTGCCTACGCCACCGATACATAACTTAAAATTCATATTTTTGGCTCGTATTCTTCTAAGGTAATCAATTACATACAACTTGCCTGACTAGACTCTCAAGCATTCTTCAGAGTCTAAGAGACTCAATTTTCGAGGAAGAAATGTTCATCTGACATACATCTTGCTTTTGCTATCTTCAAACTTCGTCTGCCGGTGTGCCACTCAGGGTGCTGGCTGGCACTGTCTCCATACAAGAATTTGAAAGGCACGAAGGTTTTTTGTATAAAATAGAGTGTTTGCTGCCGAACATAATTGTCATTTCGTTAAGGTAAATACCTAAGAGGCTAAGCTTCCAAATGTGAATTTCCTTACGATCACACATCTTCCAAGCGTAGATACTCCTGAGAAATACTAATACGTCTCCGGTGACATAATCACACATGCGATCTAGATCACACAAACTTACACTGGCAGAGAAAACTAACAAAGTAGAATTTTAATACAATTCAAACATTTCATTAACCTAATAAAATATACACATAATACAAACCATTATATCTCATTCCAGAGTTCTGACTCTGCAACATTCTGGATTGCTGACTTTCTACTATTTGAGAATTCTGATTTATAATATTTTGTTTTTCTGATTTTCCAACATTCTGTAATTCTGACATTCCCACAATACGACGTTTTGACCCTACAATATTAGCGATTTCTGACTTTCCACTATTCGGGAATTGTTTCTAACAATTTATTATCTGATTTTCAACATTAGCGAAATTTGAATTTTCCACATTCCTTATTTCTGACTCTCCAACATTCTTGTTTTTCGTTCCCAAATATCAGAAATTCAGTATTTCCTACATTTCGGATTTCTGAATTTCCAACATTCGGGACTTCTGACCTTTCAACAGTTCACCTTTTGACACTAGAACATTCGGGAACTCTGACTTTCCTCTATTCGAGAGTCCTGTTTCTAACATTCTATTATTCTGACTTTCTAACATTCTGTAATTCTGACTTTCTAACATTCTGTAATTCTGACTTTCCCACATTCCTGTGTTTTGACTTTACTACATTCGGCATTTCTACCTTCCCACAATTCGAGGATTCTGTTTTCTAACTTTCCGTTATTCTGTCTTTCCAACATTTGAGTATTTTGACTTTCTCACAATTCCGTGTTTCAGACTCTAAAACATTCTTGTCTTTTAATTCCCCCATTTTCGATAATTCAGATTTCCTACATTCCATATTTCTGAGTCTCCAACATTCTGGATTTCTGACTTTTCTACATTCCGTTGTTTTAAGTCTACATAATTCTGAATTTCTGACTTTCCACTAACCGATAACTCTATTTTCTTAACATTCTGCTTTTCTGAATTTCCAACATTCTGTAATTCGGTCTTTCCCAATATCCGGCGTTTTGACTCCACAATATTCGAAAATTCTGACTTTCCACTATTTGAGAATTCTTATTTCTAACATTGTTTTCCTGACTTTACAACAATCTGTAATTCAGACCTTCCAACATTCCGGCGTACTGACTCTACAACATTCGGGAATTCAGACTTTACAGTATTCGAGAATTCTGTTCCTAAGATTAATTTTTCTCACTTTGCAATACTCTTTAATGCTATCTTACCCACATTAAGGCGTTTTGGCTCTACAAAATTCAGTAATTTCAACTTTGCACTATTCGAGAATTCTGTTATTTAACAATCTGTGTTTCTAGCTTTTCAACATTAGGGAATTTTGACTTTCCCACATATAGACGTTCTGATTCTACATCATTCGGAAACGGTGACTTTTCACTATTCAAGAACTTTCTTTTCTTACTTTCTGTCTTTCTGACTTTCTGACATTCGGGAATTTTGTTTTTCCCAAATTTCGTATTTCTGACTAAAACGTTCGTGTTCTTCCATTCCTCAAATTTCGGAAATTCAGACTCTCCTACATTCCAGATTTCTGAATCTCCAACATTCGGGAATTCTGACTTTAAACTCACCGGTGTTTGGCGCTACAACTTTAATCAATCTGAATTTCTACTATTAAAGTATTCAGTTTTCTAACATTGTTTTTCTGACTTTTCTGCGTTACCGCTTTTGACTTTCCCACATTAACTATATCTGACCGACCAACATTGTTGTTTTTCAATCCCCAAAATTTCAGAAATTCAGATTTTCCTTCAGTCTTGATTTCTGAATCTCTAACAAACGATAACTCTGACTTTTCCATAATCCGGCGTTTTGACTCTACAATCGGGTATTTCCGCTATTCGAAAATTCTGTTTTCTAACATTTTGGTTCTGTGACTTACGAACATACTGTATTTCTAAATTTCCCACATTCCGACTTTTTGACTCTACAACATACAGGAATTCTCGCTTACCACTATTCGATCATTATGTTTTCTAACATCCTGTTTATCTGACTTTCCAGCATTTTGGAATTTTGACTTTCCCACATTCCCCATTTCTTACTCTCCAACATTCTTGTTTTCAATCTCCAAATTTCAGAAATTCAGATTTTCCTTCATTCTGGATTTCTGAATCTCTAACATTCGTGAAATCTGACTTTCCCACACTGCGGCCTGTTGACTCTACAGCATTCAGGAATGCTGACTATCCACAATTCGAGAATTCTGTTTTCTGACATTCCATCTTCGGTAAACCTGACTTTCCTACATTCTGGCGTTTTGACTCAACAACACTCAGGAACTCCGGCTTTCCACTATTCGAGAATTCTGTTTTTTTTTTTAATTCTGCTTCTCTGAGTTTCCAAAATTCCGTTATTCTAACTTTTCAACATTACAGCATTTGACTCTACAACATTCTGGAATACTGACTTTAATGTATTCGAGAATTTTGTTTCCTAACATTCTGTTCTCTGACATTCCAAAATTATGTAATTCGGACCTTCCCTCATTACGGCGTTTTGACTCTACAGCCTTCATTAATTCTTACTTTCCACTATTCGAAAATTCTGTTTTCTAACATTCTGTTTTTCTGACTTCCCAACATTCGTGAATTTTGACTTTCCCGCATTCCTTATTTCTGAATCTACAACATGATTATTTCTTCATTCTCCAAATTTCGGAAATTAAGACTCCTACATTCCATATTTCTGAGTCTCCAACATTCTTCAATTCTAGCTTTCCCACATCCTCGTATTTTTACTCTACAACATTCGGGATTTCTGACTTTCTACTATTCGAAAATTCTGTTCTCTAATTTTTTTTGAATTTCCAACTTTTATGAATTTTGACTTTCCCGTATTCCGTATTTCTGTCTTTCCATTATGCTTATTTTCTGATTGCCAAATTTCGGAAATTCAGACTTTAATACATTCCGGATTTCTGAGTCTCCAACATTCTGGAATTCTGTCTTTCCCATATTCCGGCGTTTTTACACTACAACATTAGGGATCTCTGACTCAGATAATTATGTTTTCTTAACATTCTGCTTTTCTATCTTTCCAACATTAGGTAATTCGTCTTTCCCTATATCCGCCGTTTTGACTCTACAGCATTCTGGAATTTTGACTTTCCCCCATTCAAGAATTGAAGTCATGACTTCCATAACCAATCAAGTCCAGCGCTATAAATATTGATAAAATCAATGAAATCTGAATATGTGTTGGAAATTTGAACTTGGAAATTATTTTTTTTTCATAGTTACACTTTGCTGAATCACAAATGTCACTAAGTATTAAAATAAAATTATTACAAGTGATTTGTCTATAATAAAATAATGAAAATACTGGACTTGTGTTATTATGGAACTCATTAGTCTGTTACATTGGTTTCAAATACTATAACTCTGATTTGGAAAAGGAATATACTTATTTTTAAGCAATAATGTCGGGAAATGAAACAAAAAACCGTCACTGTATATAAACCCAGTCTTTATTTTCACAATAATGTAATACAACAAACAAATTTAATTTACTCATATCTTTCCTTTACTTAATCAGAATTCCACACTTCACTTCCTGACTCCTCAGCACTGGGAGTCTGATCTTTATTATACCGACTCAGAAGTCTCTGAAAGTATGGTTGTTCTGCATGTAAAATTGAGGAAAGGTTTTTCAATATCCGGGGCTTTAGGAGCATTCAGGGGAATTTCAGCTCTATATGCTCTCTCCAAGTTTTTCTCATCAAATTTTGCTTTTAGTGTCATCATGAATGTTTCTGTAACTAAGCCGCTTGATGTCTTGCTTGCAGTTATGGTTCTTGATCTGTATTCAATTATTTTGTAAAATGTCACTCTATTTGTTTTGTTTCCGAGTAGTTGGAGACGGTTATTTAACTTAAAAAAAAAACACCTTAAAATATTTATTCATACTGTGTTTCATTTTAACCATATTATTTTTCTTGATGCATTTTGTATGATTTGTTTTCGATCATCAAGTGTGTATACAACATCCTGCTTACGTTTAATTAGCTCTATTTGAGTGAAGTCTCAATCACATGCCATGTATGAATGCCATTTTGTTGAATACACATGGTGAATGTAGTCAAACCTTCCCTGCTGAGTTAGATAACTTAAATATTTAACAAGCTTGGTATTCCTGTTTTGAGCTGTGCATGCATCACTAAATATATAAAGTCTCGTTACATTAGGGTTGATACTGTAAATGAATGGTGCAGAAAAAAAATCACTTCATTGGGACATTTTTTCCAACAAACTCTCTGTAAGAATACATAAAGCTTTCACCATCCGAAAGTTATGGATTCCAAATTTGAAAAGTCAAATTTGCCTTGCATAAAATATATTTGTAATTGGCATTTGAGGGTACGGGATATTTTGCATGTAATCCAATACTATAGCTTCTTAAATACCATGTTCATCTTCTCCTCCTTTCCCATTAATTCGCTTTCCTTCCCAACAGTATTTAATACAGGCGCTCCACACGTAATCTTCCGCACATTCTTTGTCCATTCATTTGGTCTAGATTTCTTTTTAGTAACATGCTTATCATCATCAGAAACATCAAACGTATCGATATTAATGAATGACCGGGAATTACCAAAACTTAATATGACTCTAAACCAGTGCGCGAAACTACACCAACAGATCAGTTGTGGAAAGCTTAATGCGCGCGTATCGATGCGGCGACAGTGGAATGTTGTGTTATTATGATTCACAACCACGCTAAACTCGTGTCGGCTGTTTGCTTTCCAGAAGAACACAAGTACATGGACTTGTGTGCTAATGAAACTCAACACGTCAGTAACATGCGGAAGATACGGGAACTTGTGTTGTTTTGAATGTCAAATGATAGATCTCAGTTAGACGATTACAACGATATATACAGTATATAACTCATATAGTGCCAAAAAATGGACTTGTGCTTTCCCAAATTCTGGAATTTTCACTCTACAACTTTCGGGAATTCTAACTTTCCAGAATTTGAGAATTGCGCTTTCTAACATTCTGTTTCTCTGAATTCCAACATTCTGTAATTAGGAATTTCCCACATTCTGGCATTCTGACTCTACAACATTCCGGAATTCACACTTTCCAATATTCGAGAATATTTTTCTAACATTTTTTTCTCACTTTCCAATATTCTGTAATTCTAAGTTTTTTCCACAATCCGACGTTTGACTCTACAACATTCCGGAACTCTTACTTTCCACTGCTCGAGAATTCTGCTTTATAACATTCTGTTTTTTCTGATTTTCCAACATTCGGTACTTCTGGCTACCCCACACTTCGCATTCCTGACCCTACAACCTGCTTAATTTTTCATTCCCCAAATTTCGGAAGTAAAAAATTTACTACATTCGTGATTTCTGAACCTTTATTATTCGGGATTTTTTACCTTCCAACAGTCCATCCTTTTAAGTCTACAGCATTCGGGGATTCAGACCTTCCACATTGTGACAATTTTGTTTTCTAACATTTTGTTTCTTCTCAATTTCCAATATACGTGAATTTTGATCTTGCCACACTCCATATTTTTAACTCTAAAACATTCTTGTTTTCTTATTTTACACATTTTAGAAATTCCGAATTTCCTACATTCCGTGTTCTTCAATTTCAAATATTCGTGAATTCTTGCTTTCCCGCATTCCGGTGTTTTGACTCTACAACATTAGCGAATACTAACTTTTCACTATTCGAGAATTTTTTGAGTTTCCAACATTATGTAATACTGACTTTCATACATTTCCGCGTTTTGTCTCTACTACATTCGTGAATTCTGACTTCCCAATATTCAAGAATTCTATTTTATAACATACCATTTTCTGACAGCCCAACATTCTGTAAATTCCGACTTTCAAGCATTTCGACGTTTTGACTGGAATACTGTGTTTCCGCTATTCGGGAATTCTGCTTTCTAACATTCTGTCTTTTTTTACTTTCCAACATTATGTAATTCTGACTTTCTCACATTTCGGCGTTTTGTCTCTACAATATTGATGAAGTATGACTTTCCAATGTTCGAGAATTCGGTTTTCTAACAAACTGTTTTTCTGTCTTTCCAACATTTTGTAATTCGGATTTCAAAACATTTCGCCCTTTTTACTCTAAAACATTTGGGACTTCTGACTTTCCATAATTTGAGAATTCTGTTCCCAGACATTCTGTTTTTCTGACTTTCCAACATTATGTAATCCGGACTTTCCCACTTTCCAAAGTTTTGAGTCTACAACAATCGAACATTCAGACTTTCCACTAATCGAAATTCTGTTTACTAATATTCTGTTTTTCTTAATTTCCAACATTCTGTAATTCATACTTTACATTTCGACGTTTTGACTCTATAATATTCGGGAATTTTGAGTTTCCCACATTCCGTACTCGTTACTCTCCAACATTCTTGTTTTTTCAATCTATAAAAAAATCGGAAATTTAGTCTTTCGTTCATTTCGGATTTTAGACTTTCCTACATTATGTAATTCTTACTTTCCCACATTCCGAAGTTTTGACTTTACAACATTTGAGGATTCTGACTTTCCACTTTTGGAGATTTCTGTTTTCTTATAATCTGCTTTTCTGACTTTGCAACATTCTATGATTCGGATTTTCCACATTCTTGTGTTTTTTCTTCATAATTAATAATAATAATTGCATTAATATTCCTGAATTCAGACTTTCCACTATTCGATAATTCTGTACTCTAACATTGTCTTTTCTCTTTTCAACATTCTTCAACTCGGACTTTTCCACATTCCGGTATCTTGTCTCTACAATATTCGGGAATCCTGGCTTTTTACTATTCGAGAATTCTTCTATCTAACATTCTGTTTTTTCCGACTTTCCAACATCCTGAAATTCGGACTTTCCCACATTTCGACACACGCGGGAATTCTGACATTCCATTAATTGCGAATTCTGTTTTCTGACAGTATGTTTCTCTTGACTTCCAAAGATGGGGAATTCGTTCTTTCCCACAATCCGGCGATTTGACTCTACAACATTCGGGAATACTGACTTCCCACTATTCGAGAATTCTGTTTACTAACATTCATTTTTTCTGACTGTCTAACATTCCGGCGCTTTGACTATAAAATATTCGGGAAACTTCATTTTCCCACATTTTGTATTCCTTACTCTCCAACAGTCTTGTTTTTTCAATCTCCAAATTTCGATAAATTAATCTTAATGTTTTCTGCTTTCCGGATGTATGAATTTCAAACATTTTGTAATTCTGACTTTCCCATATTCCTTAGTTTTGACTCTACAACATTCGGGAATTCTGATTTTCCACTATGGGAGATTTCTGTTTTTCTGATAATCCAACATTTTGTAATTCAGATTTTCCACATTTTTCCGTTTTGACTCCAGAATATTCGGGAATTCTAACTTTCCACTATTCCAGATGTCTGTTTTCTAACATTCGTTTTTTCTGACTTTTCAACATTCTGCAATTCGAAGTTTCCCACATTCAAACGTTTTGACTTAAAACATTCGGGACTTCTGACTTTCCATAATTCGAGAATCCTGTTTCTTAACATTCTGTTTTTCTGACTTTCCAACATTCTGTGATTGGCATTTTTTCACTTTCCGACGCTTTGAGTCTACAACAATAAAAAGTTCAGATTTTCCACTAATCGGGAAATTCTTTACTAACATTCTGTTTTCCTGACTTTCCAACATTGCGTAACACATTCAAACATTCTGGCGCTTTGACTCGACAATATTCATGAATCTTTACTTTTCCCTCATTCCGTATTCCTTACTTTCCAACATTCTTTTTTTGCAACCTCCAAATTTCGGAAATTTATTGTTTCCTGCATTAAAGATTTCTGACCTTCGAATATTCAGTAATTCTGACTTTAACACATTCCGGAGTTTGCCCCTACATTATTCGGGAATTCTGACTTTCCACTATTGGAGAATTCTGTTTTATAAAATTATGTATTTCCGACTTATATATCCCAAATTTCAGAAATACAGATTTTACTTCATTCTGGATTTCTGTAACTCCAACATTCAGGAATTCTGGTTTTCCACTATTCGAGACGTCAGTTTTCCAACATTCTATTTTTCTAACTTTCCAACATTCATGACCCGCATTCCGTATTGCTAACTGTCCAACATGCCTGTTGTTCATTCACCAAATTCCGCAAATTTATGTTTTCATTCATTTCGGATTTCTGAGTCTCCAAAATTCTTTTTTCTTTCTTTCCCACATTCCTGCGATTTCTCTCTACAACATTCAGGAATGCTGGCATTGAATTATTCGAGAATTCTGTTATATAACATTCTGTTTTTCTGACTTTCCAACAATATCTAATACGGACTTTCGCTCGCGTTTTGACACTAGAAAATTCGGGAAATATCACTTTTCACTATTCGAGTATTCTGTTTTCAAACATTCTGCTTTTCTGATTTTCCAACATTTTGTAATTATGAATTTCCTCATTCCGCTGGTTTGAATCTAGAACATTTAGGATTTCTGAGTTTCCACTATTCTAGATTTCTGTTTACTAACATCCAGGTTTTTCTGACTTTCCTAAATTCGGGAATTTTGACCTTCCCACATTCGGGAATTTTGACTTTCCCACATTACGTATTTCTGACTCTCCAACATTGTTTTCTCATTATCCAAATTTCGGAAATTCAGACTTTTCTACATTCCGGATTTCTATATCTACAATATTCTGTTTCTCAGTTCCCCTCATTCGAGGCTTTTGACTCTACAACATTCGTGAATTCTGACTTTCCACTATTCGAGAATTCTGTTTTCTAAATTTGTGTTTTTCTGATTTTCCAACATTCGGAATTCTATTTTTCCCTAATTTCATATTTCTGACTTAAACGTTCTTTTCCTTTCATTCCCCAAACTTCAGACTTTTCTACATTCCAGATTTCTGAATCTCCAACGTTAGCGACTTCTGATTTTCAACTTTCCGGCGTTTTGACTCTACAACTTGCGGAACTTCTGAATCCCCACTAGTATAGCATTCTGTTTTCTAACAATCTGTTTCACTGACTTTCTAACATCATGTAATTCTTACTATCCACATTCTGGAGATGCGACTACAACTTTCGGAACTTCTGGCTTTCAACATTATGGGAATTTAACATTCGCGGTTTCCGAATATCTGACTCTAAAACATGTTTTTCTTTTCCCAAAATTCGAAAATTCAGTCTTTCCTACATTACGGATTTCTGAAACTCCAAGATTTGGGAAATCTGATTTCCAATGTTTCTGATTCTGATTCCAGAATTCTGATCGGATTCCGGCGTTTTGACTCTACAACAATCGGGAATTCTTAGTTTACACTATTCGAGAATTCTGTTTACAAAATTATGTTTTTTCTGACTTTTCAAAATTAGGGAAACATCACTTTCCTACTTTCCATATTTCTGACTAAAACATTCTTATTTTTTCATTCCCTAAGTTTCGGAATCAGACTTTCCTAAATAACGTATTTATGAATCTCTAAGAATCGGAAGTTCTGTTTTCCAACATTCTGGCGTTTTGATCCTACTAAAGTCATTCTGTTTATAACTATATTTTTCTGACTTTTCAACATTAGGGAAATTTGACTTTCCCACTTTTCGTATTTGTGACTAAAACATTCTTGATTTTTCATACCCCAAGTTGCGGAATTTGAGACTTTCCAAAATTAGTATTTATGAATCGCCAAGATTCGGGAATTCTGATTTCCAACTTTCCGGCGTTTAGACCCTACAACAGTCGGGAATTTGGACTTTCCTCTATTCGAGCATTCTGTTTATAACTTTATATTTTTTTGAATTTTCAGCATTAGGGAAATTTGATTTTCCCACTTTCCGTATTACTGATTCTCCAAAATTCTTGTTTTTCATTCCCAAATTTGAGAAATTTAGTTTCCTACATTCCAAATTTCTGATTTTCCAACATTCACGAATTATAACTTTCCTACATTCCGGCATTGTTACTCTACAACGCTCGGGAATTCGGACTTTCCCATATTCCGCCGTTCTGACTCTACGACATTCGGGAAGTCTGACTTTCCACTATTCGAGAATACTGTTTCTAACAAAAAACCCTAGGAACATAGCGACGAACAGAAAGAATGCAAATACGAAAAAAGTGGACTTGAAATGTTTTGCAATTCGTCTTCAGTTAAGGTTTTGTGATAATAAAGAGCATTGTTAAACGTATCTGGTGCGGTTCGGAAGGTCCATGCTAATGTTATAAAATTATATAAGAAATGAAGGGGAAGAGGAAAAAAGAAGGAATGTCCATTTTCGGGTTCTGTGCCCATTCTGTTGGTGAACCTGGTAGTATTGAACGGAATATTCCATACGTCCTGAGGCGTAGAACTGTCCATGGATATAGCGACTAAAGGATTAGCGAACTAATCTTTCTGTATAAGATTTTCAACATGAAAACACGTTTTTTCTCGAAAAAGAATTTTTGTGAAATTCCTTGTTTTCCTCTTACCCTTCAAATGAGATATGTTTGCGTCACCTGAAGATAATTTATTTCCCTTATTAAACTTCCATAAATTAGCAGTCTACCTTTGCCATCAACTGAACTTGTTTGTTCAGTAAAAAGCGCAGCTGTCACAGTAAGAATCTCTTGGGACTAAGTCGATTCCTGTTTGGGACAAACAATTGATAGAGCTACCTACCTATTACGTTCTCTTCTTATTGTTCGCCAAAATAATATTGACTGTTGTATATTTTGAACTCAATAGAAAATGTTCACATCACCAGCGCTGGTTTGACAGCGAAAACAAACTCGGGCTACATTTTCTCTGTTTGTAAGCTGAAGTTCCTTGACCATTCTTCTCGGGGGAAGAGAGCAGTGGTGTAGGTAAGGGAGGATATGGGGGATATATCCCCCCGTTGAGTCCAGCTTTATGAATTTGGAAGGAGAGTATTTCAACAAGGAAAGAATGAAGTTACGTATAATTGTTAGTTAAAATATAAAATTTATTGTAAGGGAGGTAACAGCACTATAACTTACGACAGCCTATATAATTGTAAGTTTATTCGTAAACAAACAAGGGTCGTATTGTATATTCTGCGTTGTATTTTCACATTTAGATAGATATGGTAAATAATCGTTAGGACAACCAGTATAATGAACATTCCTTGACAATAACATCGATAGTGCCGGTAAAAACAGAAAGAAAGAAGACGATTTCTATACAGTAATGAAGAATGTAGTAATTCATGTATGGATGGTCCCAACCCAACCAGGGTAGAACGCGAAAAAAAATGAACATAAAACGTTTAAAATCTATTGTTGAAGCTATTACGTTCAACTTTCTACAACCGAAACGTTAACAGACGTCCTCGTTACCTTACATATGAATTATAAAATAAAATTACACATATTGGAAACTTTCGGTTGTAAAATCTAATGTGATCTTTCAGATAATGAGGAAGAAGAAAAAAAATTGGAAACTTTATTTTGTATGGGCAATGTTAGTAACTTTTGACCTCGACCTGTTACGATTATACGAGGGCAACGCTTGTTAAATTTCACAAATATCCATGCCCAAGGTAGAATTTTCCCCTTCATCCTTACAGAAGCTGGCCTAATGCCTCAGACCACACTACTACCTCGGTCGACTATAAGGGGAGAATTATCCAACCATTAAAATTAATTATTGAAATTTTCGAACTTTCAATTAAGGATTATTTTTTTTCCTGACAAATTGCTGCTCAATGATTTTCTGCATTAGTGGATGAAACTCTTAATATCACCTACACGACAAAACTTTGTTGTTAACTACGTCAATGATGAGTATGATTTCTTAAAAAACAGTTTAAGCACTGTCTCAGTAACAATCTGGCAGATTTCCCCTAACGTGGTGTTGGCCGGAAAATTTTGAAGAAACAATGTCCGGATTTAGCGAAAACTATTTGTCAAATCTGATATATTTTGGTGTTTCCGAGATGTAATTTAATAAGAATATGATGGAAGCAGAAGTTTCCAAGGATATA